>WYDI02023733.1:0-60802 GCA_009867235.2 Psittacus erithacus | reverse complement strand
GCGTATCAACCGAACCACACAGCTTGGTGTCATCGGCAAACTTGCTGAGGGCGCACTCAATCCCACTGTCCATGTCATCGACAAAGGTGTTGAACAGGACTGGTCCCAACACCAACCCCTGAAATATTTCAACCGTGAAGTTTGAATTTCACAGTGGTGTTTGAACATTGAGGTTGGTGGATTCCTGCTCGTCCCTCTGCCACGTGTGCACTGGTGTGCCAAGAGGCTCAGCAGCAAGCAGCGTTACGTGCATGCACACCATGGGGGTATGACAGGTCATTCCTGAGCAGGCTGTCCCCTCCTGAGGAAGATGCAGAGCAGCCTGTCAGGTTTTGTATTTTTAGCAGGTTAAGAAAAACCTGCCCGTGTTATTTTTGAAGCCTGTGGTATGTTTGCTCACAAACACGTCCCTGCAAACTGTCAATATAAAGTCAGCTTAAACCCAAGCCACTCCCCAGGGACCAGGCAGAAAAGCACCCCTCAGCTTCTGCTGGGCTGAGAAACACAAGCGGGGGGTAACTGCTTCAGAAGCACCCCTACCCCAAACTCACGGCGATAGGTAACATCACCAGTACTGGATCCCTTTTGCCTGGAAGTGCTGTCGCTGGGACTTAGCTGGCCCGCAGGAAGCAAGCGCAGTTACATTTTATCCCAGTCCTCCCACACTTTGCATAACTTGCCCAGAAACATGAAGAGGACAAACACTGAACATTGTCCTCAGGGCCTTTTGTTTGTTTGCAAGGCAATCTGACAACTTCTTGGCCTGTGAGCTTTCCAGAGCAGGAATGTATCCTTTTGTGTCTGGAGGAAGCTGATCATGGGCACAGATCATCCCCAAGATCTCTCGGCAGTGCTGTAGCGTGCTTTGAAACATTTTAAACTGAGTTGCACGATAATGAAGCAGTCACTGGCTCTTCAACTGTTCTGCCCCTGCCTCCATCATCTGCTGGCCCCAAAAAGAAGGGCAGAAGGGCAGAACCGCCCCACAGAAGACAGTTAATGGGGAAGAGGAGAGCCACTGTGGGTTGTGGTGGCGGGTGTCAGTCCTGCCTTGCTCATCTTACCTGCCAGGGAGAAGATAAAGGCTGTGTGGCCTTCTGAAGTGGACATGTCACAGGAGAGATTTGCCCCTGCACTGGCAGCATTGTCCCTTCACCCCTAGAACAAAGGATAAATCACAGACATACTGCCAGGCCTGGGAAAGAGAGGGCACTGGTAGGCAGGGAATGAATTGCACCGAGTTGTGATTTCTTTTGTCAAACACAAGCAATGGCCTTTATCACACAAGCCAAGAAGTTGTGCAAGTCGGACAATAACCCAGCTCCAGTCCCTGTCCTGTCGCTGATGGCAAGGCATCAGCTGCGCTGCAGTCTGGCAGCACTGGGGCGTGCTCTGGCCAGGAGGGCCGGTGTCCTGCTCTGATTGGGAGGGAGCAGCTGCTGGCTGAACCCATGCTCATGGCCAGGAACCTTCTGCCTCAGGCTGGGGAGGATGTGCGGCGCAGCACTCTGATGCCTTCCCTGAGCTGCTGACTTTCCACAGAACCCCCCGACAAGGCACATCAGGCAAAAGTGAGGGAAGAAGTGTAAAACGAGCTCTTAAAATAGCCTGAAATCTCAGGTGTCAAGCACAGGCATCTCCCAGTCAGAAAGTTTAACTTTTATGACAAGCCAAAACCAAAAATCTGACAGTTAATTCTGGAGTAATACAAGGGTCAGGTTTTTTCCCCCATTTCTGAAACGAAGAAACTGTCATCTGGGGAGATTCAGATATACAGGGTTGGGAGGTAGAAGCCACCAGCTGTCAGAGCCCAGCACAGCCTCTGCACACTGGCTTAGACAGACCCAAGATGCAGCTGCAGGCAGATGTCATCTTCTCCCCTCACGCTCAGGTACTGCAGATGCTAATCCCTCCACAATTTCATTTCAATTGTAACTTCAAAATACGAATCGGCCCAAGAGAATAATTTTCATGATGAGCCAAACACAGAGTAACAGAGTGACTTCCACTTCAGTATTCTACAAGTCATAGTACAACAATTAGACACTGCATACCTCACTCATTCAAAGACACTGCGCCTATCCATTCCCTCAGTTTATAGTCACTGCTGAAGGCACGCACCACTCACCCCAAGAAGACAAGCAAGACCAAATTCTTCCTGGTCATAAGAGGTATCCCAGGAGACACCCAGCAGTGTTTTCAACTGACCAGGTAATCAGACTGTTCATAACACATCAACCTCCCCCCAGAAGTAAAGGTCAGAGTCACACAATTGTTAGGGTTGGAATGGACCTCAAGATAATCTATTCCAAACCCCTGCCAAGCAGGGTCAACATATCACAGCTTAGCCCAATCCTGGCTTCTGGCTGAGGAAAAGTTTCCTTTTTTCAGTGTCACCTACACCAACAGATGTCTTTTCTACACAAGGGAACTCCGGAATTTGTTCTCAAGCTGCAGGTGGTTTTGTAGCCTACATGTTCCAAACATTAACTTCATCTTAACCTAACTTTGTAATTGAAGTTGAACAAGCCATTTGATGTACTATGCTATTTCTGTAACAGAATACCATGTGTGCATCTGTTTGAAAGGTTTATTTCTATCTTCATAAATACATAATTTTCTAAACACTGTGCAAGGCACCAAAAAATTAAGTAAAATCTTTTCTGTTAGAGTATTTTAATCTCTTTAAACTCAATGAAGTAAATAAGAATCTGAAACCACCTATTTGCCAATTACAAGCCAGCAGTTAAGGCAGGTACCATTGATACAGTGCATGAATTTTCTATTGCAGTTATTTAAACAAGCAGCGTTTTACTATAGAAGTGCATATACAAACTGAACTCCAAACACCAGCAACCCAAGATAGGCACCTAGTTATGAAATTTCCTTGTATGTGTAGTAGAATGCCAAAAGTTCTTCCATAAAGTGCAAAGACTATGGAGAATAACATTTTCTTTTGAGCATTTTGATACCAGTAACATAATACAACAGCTAAACATTTATAAATGTGGTTTCCATTACAAAAACATGTTCCACATAAAAGCTTCATAATACAATCCAGAAACAGACCTTGTGCGTGTACATATTTAAAAAGTCAAAGCTGTACTGGCATACTTAGGTACCGGGTATATATTTGCTGACCTCTACAGACACACACCGAGTTTATCACTGATTTCCATGTACAGTTGAAACCATTCCACTCTGAGCACCGTGATATCCACTGAGTTCTTCCATCTGAGTGACAATGTGCGACATCTGCCCTGGTGATCTGCAGCGGAGCATTGTCTATAAAATGATCTGGTTCAAAGCTCTCACCGAGCCCTCCCTAGCGAACGGAACCTAAAATTAGTGTCTTCCCAACATAAGCACATGTCAGATGTGGACAAATACATTCATGGTCCCAAACTTAAAACAACTGGTAAGAATTTCACAGTGATCTGGTTAAGGAAGCACAAAGACAAACGATTACATTTCAGATGAAAATTATCTTAAAACTCAAATGAAGCTAAACTGTTACATGATGAGAAGCTAAAGGAATAAAGTATTTACCAATTAGAAAAGTGGCTCTTTCCCAACTAATAACAAAAAACCTACGGCAATAAACTTAGGGTCCTACTGCTGCAGCAGCCTTTGAGGTAGGTGGTGATGGCTTAAACCGAGGTAGGTAAAGTCCAAACTTGTTTTCAATCCCTGCAAAAGTGGCAACTGCCAATTTATAACCACCAACATGGTCAGGGTTAGGAGCAGGGAGCGTGATCCTAGATTTAGGAACAGGCTCTGATCCAGCTGGTTTTCTGCAAAATAATAAAAATAATAAATTAAATTCAGTAGAATAAAATCAGCATCCACAAAAAATCTCCTCCACAAACTAAGCTGAATGGGACATCTGAGTGTACCTCCCAGTAAGTATCTGAACTAAATGCTAAAATGCAATGAGAAATACCCTGGTTTAAAACCTTTCAGAACAGTTACGCGCCTTCATGTTGATTGAGTATGGTCAAATCCAGGTAAAATTTGTACTGTATTAAGCAAAACTGCAACGTAGGGGAGCAGGGGTTCGTAAGTCTCTGCTGCAGTGCACAACCAATCCAGGAACCTAGCAGAGTTTAAGTAATTTTTTGTGGTGGCTTTCAAATTACTGTCCCCAAAGATTCATAAATGGTCTGCAGCTGCTCCCAGGATCACACTGAACAGCAATATCATCAACAAAGACAGGAAGCAGAGCTGAAGCTACAATAAACAGGTTTTGGTCTTAGTGACACCTAGAGACTTCTTTGGATGTCAAATGCCCTGCCCAATGGGTGGCACAGCTCCTCCACCAAACTAATGAGGACTAATGCAGAGCATATCCTGACCTGGCAGGCATCACAAAGGAAGTAAGGAAAAATCGCCAGCTTATGTCTCCCCTGCAGTTAAATCCTCAGCCCATTATTTAGCCTCTCACTGTCTCTGTTTACACTAGCATAGATCCTCAACTTGAAATGGTGATGTAAAGCATGGTAATGTTTTGCTGTGAAGCAGGTACTGGAATATCATCCTCACCTCCACAAGTGTAGTGGCTTAGACAGTATTTACAAAGCCTTTGCAACATGTCCTGCGTAACAGCAAGACCCTGACTCTGACAAGTTGAGGAGCACCAAGACTCACACAGTACCAAGCACAGCTTCAGGGTACCAGGCAGATTCAGACACCACATACTTACACTCCCCCGAAGTCCACGTAAAACCATCTCTGCAGCAGCTCATAAGTCACCAGAGTTACACCAAACTGAGGAGAAGATCGAAATACACGAGCTTGAAAGAAAAGAAAAAGGGTCCTCAGCGACAAAACCCGCAACTGGAAATCCCTTTGCAATCAAAGCTCTTTTACACACCTCCTGCTCCTTTCCACAGAGCTTTCGGACCTTCCTCTCGAAGAATCTTGGCAAAGCAGTCCACCACACCGCTGTAGGTGGTCTGTCCTGCCCGGGCAGCCACCTGCAGCCTTGTTTTGATGACATCCGCAGGGGTCACCAGGGAGGCCGCTGGCATACCTGCACAATACAGAAACCACCAGTGGGCATTTACTGACTTGTCACATATGCTATACACCTCATTCACCCAGGGGTATCCCTGCCTTTCATTCTTATGTCAGGAGAATCCAGCCACATTGAGTTAAGCAGAAGCTGAGGAGAACAAGCAACAAGAGGCAGTTGTGGATGTGGCTTCACCCAGAAAGAACTCCTTCTAAAGGAACAATCTATCTATCAATACCTATCACATGCTTCCTGCCGAGCTGGGAGGCACCAGCTGGGTTTTTCAAGGCTAACCATAAACTTGCATAGTCAATAAGCACAAAGTTTTTGGAGGCGAGGTCAATCTTCCCCTTTCCTTTTCATGCCTCTCTGTGGCTTCCGGCATTCCAGCTGCACACTGTGCTAGAATTGCCTGCGCACACACACACATACCCCAACCCCTCACACAGCAATGTCACCAAGAACCATACAATGCTGTGCACACTCAGCAAGGCATGAGAGCTAAGGTTTAAAGAAAGGGTCATTCTTTTCATTAGGCATGGCAGACTGCTCGGCTGCAAAGCCACAGCTCAGATCCTCAGCAGAACAGTTGGAGAAAGATTTAAATTTACCCTGGCAGATAATCAACTGACAGTAAAAAAATACCGAATTGCCAATGGGTGGTATTTCTAAAACCATCCCTATCCAAACAGGGGCTGCCCATGTTTAGAACTGAAAAAAAAGAAGCCAAAAGAAAAAATAAAGCACCGAGACTGTACCCAGAAGACACTGTCTCTTATGGTTTTATTACTTTTCCATTCTGTGTCTGTTCCAAACCAACTTGGTCAGATGTAGATGCACAAATCTTCTTTGCTTTTTTTTTTTTTTTAGGCTTAATAATTCTGTAACAACGTCTGTCCAAACCAGCATGGTCTGGCTTCAAGCACCAGAGCACCCTTCCTGCAGGCTGCTCTGAGAAATGTAAGCGCATGCAGATCACCAAAATAAGAACTCCTCCTTCTCTTCTCCCGGACCCCCAAAATAACTCACACACTGAACTTGCACAGTGGTCAGCCTGGCAGGCAAGTGCTAAAACCTGGCAAAGGTTTCTGAACTCCAGAAACACTGAAATTCCTTTTTGCTTAGCCTTACCCACACCGGGATATTGGTTGAGTCTTCAATTTAAAGCCGGACTTTTGTCCTTCAAAAGCCAACCAGTGTTTTCAAGGAAAACCAAAGGACATACTTAGAAACAATTCCGCTCACTACATGTTGACTTCCGTCCCCTTATTCCTCATTCCTTATTATTGAGGATATCTTGCAGTTAAGAGATGTTTTTATTCCTATTTTTAGGAGCTAAGTGTACAGAACAAAAGATTTTACAGACAAACAGGAATTTACAGATCACTGCCATGAGAAGCTTACAATCACAATAAGACAAATGGCAGAGCAGGAGCTGACATCAAGAAGAGCAAGGGGAGGAAGTTAATGGAGGCAATACGAAGATACAGCAAATCAATGAGAGATCCTGTAGCTGATGTTAGAATCAAATCAGAAAATGTCGTAGCACAATAGGTTGAGACATGCAGTGAGCAGTGGGAAACCAGAAGCTAGATGACATGCATGGTGCATGTGTACCTAACAGCAATGAAAAGGAAGAAAATACACTCAACACAAGCAACGCCCACTGGCAGAGGATGCAGATGCACATCTGAGCATGGCCAGCCTGAATATCCCAGCAGCAGGGGCTGTGGAAAGGTGGAGTTTCCCACACCCAGACAGAGCTCACATACACCTCTGAAGTTCATTGACCAGATGAGATCCTCGGCCAGAGCAAAGACATCAGCCCTGAGACCAAGCCAGCGTTTCAGAGGTGATGGGAGTTTTGGTTCATCTTCCCCTTGACTTCCTCGTGGCCATACAACACACACATACACCCCTGCCATGCTTCACTTGTACCCAATAAAATAAATTCCTTGGTTTTGTAAACAGTACAATGAGTTTTGTATCTTTAACACTGTAATTTGCTCATGAGAGTTAACCTCGGATGGGATTCACAGGAAGCACTGGATAAAATTCACATTAGAGCTAGTCTGGTAAGCCGTATCAGCAACAATAAAGACTGCTTCTGTGCTTGAACTTCAAAGGGATGGTTATCTCAGTCTGCAATCACCTGACAATGGCTAGAAAGAGAAAAATAGGAAAATCTAAGAAATGACTTGGCTTAAAAATGCCAGCTTATGTTTCAAGCCTGTAAATACGATCTAAAGTTCAAAAATTGTTTTGTTCCATTAAAATGGGTGAGAAATAAGCTGGCTCTAAGCTCCTGTTGGGGAGCTTGGAGGCTGGCTCTGGTCTGGGGTGGGGCAAGGGACAGGACAAGGGGGTTTTAAGCAGCAGTCATTTAACACAGTTGGTTTTCCTAGTGCCACGTCGATTCCTCTGCACTGTGAGCTACTGAATACAGAGCTCTGTGCTTCAACAAGACAAACTAACTGACCTTAGCTCTATTCTAAGCCCAGATACTGGCTATAAAAGGCTGCTGCTCCTCAAGAGACACAGTCCTGTGTATCTTGCCCACTAACAGTTTCCCCAGGGAGAAGAAAGCTTAAATCAAATGAGAACACATAGCTCAAACATCTCTCTATGCTGGATTCATGCCACTCCATCATTTTCCTCACCTGGCAGGTCACAGCAGCCTATCAAGGGGCCATGCTGGACAACTCAGCTGCTGCTTGGAGAGACCAGGCAGTCCTCAAAGAATACAATGGAAATGTCTGCAGATGTGAGCCCTCCTGCTTGCTACACACTCCCATAAAGGTCCTGTTGCACAAATTTTCAAACCCATTTGCTCCCCTAAGGGGAGAACCACAGACACAGCAGGAGCAGGACTCTCAAGCTGCACATTCCAGAAGGCAGCTACCAAATGGTGGTCCCCTTTGGGTGCAGAAGTTGGGTGCTATGCCAGGAAGCAGCTATGCAGCAGACACAAAGGCAAGAAAAGGCTACAAAGAGTGTCTCTGTCTTTTCCCTTAGGCTCCAGCACACTCAAGTTAAATGCATCTGTGACAAGTTAAGCATGATTTTGCTCTTCTATCTGCTGTGTAGCAAACTAAATCAAGTAAGTGCTCAAAATCACCCTGGCACCTTTGTCATATCTGGGTCAGCCAAGAATCAGCAACCTGTGGCATAGCAGAAATGTTTTCAAGCTTTTCTGTTTGAGTATTTAAAAAAATGATAAGGGTAAAATCCTCATGAAACCAAGTAATTGCATGGGACACTGTAGGTAGCAAGTAAGTGTCATCATTTTGTCATGTTATGTCATTGTACTTGGAGAGCTGTACTGCTAGCATGGCTTTTAGATTCCATGTACCAAAATTCAAGATTCCTTTGATCATAAAGAATTTCACAAATGCCATGATTTTATTTATAAACCTTTTGAAAAAAAAGTTCACCTGTCAGACAGACATAGCCAAAACTGGCAGAGTAGCTTCATGAGGAATGAGGATATATGATAACAAAACATCAGCACTTAACTCTTTTCCTTTCTTTTGCCTCCTGAATGTTATGATTATACCAGGATCTGACAGTATATTTTTAACCTCAGCTCAATCTACAGCATGGAAGCTTGCTGTTATTTGAGCACACAGTTCCAAAATTCAGTACAGTTGCATATGGCTCTGAGCTTTTCAAAGTTCTCACTGCCATAACTACTGCACTGCAGGTGCAATACAGTGCCATGCAAAAAGAAATTTGGGCACTTACCAGCTATTGATCCAGCCAAGAGCAGACTTCCAGGGCTAACCCTTCCATCTTCATTTGCAAATGAAGCTTTCAAATGAGCATAACAGGGAAAGTAAATGGCAGAGAAGGGGATATCACGCAAAAAACACGCCTTAGCACCCTGTGTTGAAAAAGAGAACAAGTTTGGAGAATGATTAACACAATAACCTGAGCATCAGAGAACAGAGCAACATTGCAATTTTTTGTTTTGTTGCAAAGGGCTTATAGAAGAAACAATTTCTCTGCTCAAAATTTTGAGAGATCCATATATTTCACCCTGTTGAGGAAAGTTTGTGTATTGTTTCTTGGTTCAGTAATTTCTGTCATTGTATTTATCTTGTCTACTTGTTCTCCCTCACTTCCTAGTATTGTTGTTATTTGCTGGTAACAGAGAAAATGTCGCGTCGGGAGTACACTCTGGTAACACCTTTGCAGAGTTTTAAATAGCTGACACTGTAGGCATGCCCCTGTAGCGGACGTTCAGGATGTGTCTGAAGTAGATTGAGCCACAGGACAGGTCTGTCCCCTCTCATTCCCACTTACAATAAATACTTCAAGGAAAATAGTGCCCTGTCCATACATTTACACAGACACTGCAATTGAAAATGCAACACGTATTGTAGGAAAGAGGGAAAGGAAGAGAGAGCAGAGCCATAACACTAACCCTTTCATAGAACACTAACAGGACCATTTACTCGTGATTTTTAAATTACAAGTTATCTGGGATACAGTTTGTTTCAAGTAAGTTTCAGCTCTTACTGTTAAATTTGCCTTACTATCAATTTGTCTAAGTGGTACAAACAGACAGTAAAGTTACAAGTAATACAGCTGGTCTCAAGTCTAAGAGGGTTGCAAACTGGTAAGGGAAGTTTTGGGGTAGTGACAAACCATTAGCTGTTTTCCAATCAGGGAGAAAAGCAAAAAAGCCACTGGGGAAGGTCAACCAAAATAAAATACCAGAAAATATCCATGCTCCAACAGCAGAAGAGACTTGCAGTCCACCCTTTCTCAGCGTGGTGATCCAAAGGACACCAGAGCCTGAACATACCAGCACTGAGACCAGCAGGAAGGCACAAACAGGAGGTGGCTTTGGAAAATGGGCAAAACCTTTCAAGCTTGAGAAAGAAACAATTTATGAATGAGCCTAAGCCTCTTCTCTTTGAAGCAAGGGTGGAATCATGGTGAAACTGCTTCAAGTTCATCCACAGCCCTCCTGGGGTGCCCTTGTTACTGTACTTTTCTTGTGCACAGGTCTACTGGGGCATGGCCCAGTGCCAGACATTTCACAGGGGACATACTAATAGCCACAGAATTCAATTAAATCTAATGATATCCCTGGACATATCTGGAAGCCTAGCTTGTACTATAATACCGGTTTATATAGAGAGCTTATCCAAGTTGGATGCTGGTTATCAAGCAAAGACACAAGAGCTGCAAGGTGTCAGAAAAACTGCAAAGTTGCCTTTCAGCAAGGCAAGGCAGGGGTGGGTGAGCAGGATATGTGACGGGAAAACCAGGTCCTGCCAGACGGTTCTCAGGAGATGCTAATAGGCACAGTTTGCAGCCAGAGAATGCCTCTGAGAAAATACAGATTTATCAAAAAAGAGCCATTAGATCTTCTAGTCAGACCTTCTGTGTGTCACAGGGTCAGTTATCGAACATGCTGAGCACAACCTGCCCTGCTCCAGCCCCAGCTGCTCTCCACCGCACCTCCCAACTTACTTCTTGACATTTTCAGATGGAGAACTGACTGCTTCCCCTGACAGTCTGTTCGGAGGTTAATGAGTCCTGCTGTTCAGACCCTTTCCCTTGTGGCTTTGCTGGATTTGTCTGATTTATGCTGCCAGTCGCTGGTTCTCATTATGTCTTTCTAGATACACTAAGGAAAATGCCATAAAGGAACACGAAGCGCTGCTGCTGCAGCCGCTCTGCTATGTGCCCACCCCAAACAGGGTTATCAGCCACAGGACAAAGCAATGCTGGGCTGGATTCTCTTTTCAAAATTACCTGCAAAGCCCATACACTTTATCTTGAGGGCACACAGAAGATGAATCTTTTGTATTCACCAGAGACATGAGAATTCTGGCTTCTCCTGCCCAACAGAAACCCATTTTACAGTTTACCTTTAATCTAGGGTAAACTGTAGAAGACTAGGGTTTTACCAAGTTCTGCATGAAAAAAACCCAACTTTTTAACGCTCGAATATCTGCACTGTATTCACCTCACAGCAAAATAATGAAACTCATTAACGAAACATTCACAGACCCACATGGTTTCTTCAAAGATGTATTTTTAGAGCAAATCTCCTCCCTGCCTTTGCCCTCAGGGCACATTACTTTTATTTTCTTTGCAATGTTGTCATTAAACACTAAGCACATTTTTTTTCCTCTGCATTTTTTTTCATACTCTGAAATATCTTAACAGAGTTAAAATAACTTTCAGAAATCAGCAAACCAAATGCAAGAAACTCTTAACTCAAGCCAAGCTACTACTATTCTTCCCCCTTCATTAAAAGGCTCTTTTTCATGGGCAGAAATGGCATATGGTTAATGGTTAATATCACCAATAACATACGTTCAAGCACAGAGAGAGGGACGGATGTCCATCAACTTAAGTTGGCTCAGTGTAAACAAAACCTGGATCAAAACTTGGATCCACTTTAATAATAACCCAGCTTGGCTCCTGTCCAGCATTGCAACAGTCTAAAGTTTCCCCCATCATTCCATTTAAAGTCTAGGGAAGCATGTTTGAAAGCAGGCCTCATTTAACTTCAAGTTAATCATCCGCAACCAGCCTAGGCCAATTAGGAAGGCTTAGGGAGATTGGCCACAGTATCTTGAAAAGCAAAAGAAACATTTATTTTACTTCTCGCACCTTTTTGATGTGGACAACGTGCTGAAAGCCAAAAGGAGTTTTAATCAGTCCCCAGAAAGCTGTAAGGATCATCCGCCCCACGTTTATACTGGCAGCCAAGGTGCAGACCTGCCAGGCATGAAATTGTTCGGAGATCCTACACACCGTGACATGCGCCTCCCTCACACAACAGCCAGTTGGCTCCCATCTTCAATCTCTTTAATAACCTTAAAGCTCTTAATCTCGGATAGTATCTTGCTGAATAAACCAAGGGAGGGGAAAAAAACCCTGATTGTCAAAGATTCTGATAAATAAGCCCAAGTCAGTGCTGGGGCAGGTTCTTTAGCATGCTAATTCCTGCTTATACCAGCTCTACCTGCAAATAAGGCTCTAAACAAACTATTTCTACTACAAGGGGAGGGTAATTATACTGACAAAGGCACCTCTGTGTCGGGTTGGGCAGAAGGAGCCGGCAGGTCTGGGAGACGCAGGCTTAACCTAGTCTCCTGCAGTGAATGCACATTGTCTAGTGCAGGGGGAAAAATGCCAGATTGAGGGGACCTAGCAGCATTCAAGACAACAGTGGTGCACCTTGTCTGAGAGGGTTATTTAATGCTTCTGGCACCTGTACTTACAGCCACCCCCTCTTTTTCTCCTTTACAGGTTTAGAATTTATTTGGCATGTATAATTGTTATTTTGATCCTATAGCTACAAACAATAGGCAGCATGTCATTTCTTGATCATTTTGCATTCTTCTTGGGTTTTACTACAGACTCAACCCTTTGGAATTGGAGCCCTAACAGCACCTAACAAGTTTTGTAACAGTCAAATATTACTGGCATTTGCTTTCAAGGGCTGTAATTTTTTATACTGTAAAATGACATTGCCTTTAAAGCTGCTATAGGGTTTTACTCAACTATATTTATACCAACCAAAATATGAAACTGATTTAGCATATCAAGTTAGAGGAATAAACCGCTCGATTTCAAATGCTGTGCCAGCAACTCAGACTCAGTTTGCAGATAAAAAATACTGCACTTCCTAGTTGAAAGGGTCTTTTTCTTGGTTTTCAAAGACAATTTCTGAAGAGCAGGTTCTTACACACGAGAACAGTCACAAATAGTCACAGTGGATGCAAGTTAATGCAACCCAAACCTTTTACTACTGCGTTTTCTATGTTTATCATCCTGCTGTAAACCCACAACTTCAAGAGGTGAAATACCTCAGCTGTTATCAATGCTTGGTACACATCCTGTCACCAGAGATTATACCTTCCAGGTCAACACACCAGAAACCCGTTTATGAAGGTGTCAAATAAATGAAGAGACTTTTGGAAGCTTTTCCACTAATTTTGGAAATGCAAACTGTGTTGGCACTATCAGCCACAGCACAAATCTGAGCTAAATACCTTCTAGCGATTATAATCATAAACCACAACCAGCATATCCTTTCCCTGAAGTATCATATACTAATGTATTACCTACTGTCTTCTTGGGATCACAGAATAACTTTGTTGTGCAAAATTACGCTCTGGCACTGTCTGTTGTACTGTAAAGCACTATTCAGAATGATTATTTATAGAAGGATTAACATTTTATTAAACACTTTATGGCAGGTATTTTATGGATATGAGTTTCTATGAGGTGCAAAATAAGTAGCTGTACTTAGAGTACATATTTACATGAGCGCTTTCAAGATGTCTTTCTAAACCAACAGAATATAAATTCAACTGTCTTTAACAGGACTTTACGCGTATTACTCAGTAAGACAGGCAGGAGACAGAAAATATGTTAGTTTATCTTGTACAATTACTTCAACATTCAACTGTGACCAGAAACTAAATGAAACATATTAAAACCACTGAAAACCAGAAATGTATCTTTTCCCATTTGTGCCAACACAAACGACATTTTGCATTAGGTTAAATTATATTTTCCCTGACTGGGATATGTTGTCTCTCTATTTTTAAGAATAGCTGTCATCTACAGAACATCTGTAGCTAAAGAAGAATTTACTAGTCTTAAGCTTCCCTGCACTGGTGCTTTCACAGCAACAATTACTGGCAGAAAGACGACAAACAGAGGAAACAAATTCCTTCCGCAAAAGTGCTGTTTTGTGCCTCCCCAAAGAAGCAGCTGGGGTTTGAGAAGTACAGTGTTTTAAAATACTTATTGACACAAGTAGTTCAGAATTTTAGACAAAGGCAGAAAAAAATATTTGCTTTCTAGCTTTAAAAAACTACAGGGGTTCAAGCCAGCAGTTAGCTTAATGAGCTGTATGTGTCCAATCTTTTTATTGCTGGAATTAAGATGTATTTCATTTCTAAGCTGCAGATCATTACAGAATTGCCAGTATCTGAACACCCAGTGAAGGGACAGTGAGTCTGGGAAGAAGCTTTGACTTTAAATTTTTTGTGCATACTATGACCCTTCTGTTTCTCCAGACCTACTGGTCTTTACTTCTTGGTGGGGAAGGAAGAGAATCTAAATTATCTCACCTGGATCTCTATGCATCGTGATAGCAATTTTCCCCTAAATAAATATTCTTTGAGATACAGAGGTACACCAGGACAATACTGATCTTCAAGGACAGTCTCCTCAAAGCGCTAGGATATTCCATTCCACTGTGCAGAAGGCTGAGCTACGATGTCAAAAGGCCAGGATGGATGAACAAGGAACTCATGATTGAGCTCAAATGCAGAAAGTAAAAAGGGAGCACAGGTGGGCATGGGCTACCCAAGAGAAATACAGAACCACTGCCTGGGCATGCAGCAATTCAGTTAAAAAAGCCAAGGGTCAGCTGGAATTTGACCCAGTAAGGGATGTAAAGGGGGAGTAAAAGGGGCTTCTGTAAGCACATGAGCAGCAAAAGGACAACTAAATAAATTGTGAGGATGTTGCTCCACGGGGGCAGGAAATCACTTTTACCTTGGTTTTCCCTAGTAAAACCTGCCCTCAGGCCTCTCAGCTCCATAAGCTTACCAGAAAAGTCTGCAGGAGCACAGCATTACCTACAGACAGAGCACTTAAGTCATGTGCACACAGACAACCTGTGAGACCAGAATATATACCTCCAGTGGTGCCGAGATAGCTGGCTGATATCATTGTGAGGCTGTTGTTACCTTCAAAAGGTCAAGTCAGCCAAGGGGGCTCTGGTGACTGGAAAAATATCACACCCATCTTGAAGAAGAGCAAGAAGGAAGATCTGGGAAACTAGAAGCAGCTTGGGCACACCTATGTCCCTAAGAGCTTTATGGAGCAAATGCTCCTGGAAGCCATTTTCAAGCATATGAAGGGCAAAAGACAGGTAAGAAACAACCAATATGGATTTACCAAATCACAGCTGACCACCCTGTTTGCCAGGCTCGTGGATGAGGGTACAGCAATGGATGTTGTACACCTTGACTATAAGAAAGGATTTTGAGAGGGAGTATGAACTGGACTCTCAGATGATACTGCATTGGGAGAATAGCTAGTGTGCTATACGGCAGAGCTGCTATTCAGAGACATCTTCACAGGATGGAGAAACAGGCTGACAAGAACATCGTTAAATTCAAATCAGCTAATGCAAAGTCCTGCATCTGGATTGGAAAAGCCCCATGCAACAATACAGGCTGAGGCTGAGTGATTCATGCATCAGGTCTGCAAGTAGAGTAGAACACAGAGCAGAGATCTATCTCAGCAGAGTACTACTGTGAATTGTTTTGTGTCACTAGCACAGTTAGAGCACAACGTTAACATGCCAATGAATGACTCGAATATTAATCTCAGTAATTCAAAGGGGCATCAAAACTATGCAAGCCAGCTTCTCAGTGAACCTCAAATAGCTACTCATTTGGACTAGAATACTAGGATAATTATGATCATAATCAATAAAAGATTCACTCAGCTGGATGCAAAAAGGGTTTACATAGCATTTCCTTTGTTAATTTGTTGACACGAGACATAAGATTTATTTGTTTGTGCCTTGGTTTTCTCTGTTAATGCAAGACAGGAACACTGAAATTACCTATATAAGGCTGTGGGGGCATTTTATTTTAAAATCCACAGAAAGTGCTTCATAGGTGGAAATTAATGCAAAATATAAGAACCCAAACAAGCAGTGGACCTTGTTAAGACATGCAGGAATTTGCCTCATGAAGCTAAGATCGACATATGCAATTCTTTGCATCTTCTGGCTGCAGTTATAATTAATGAAAATGCATTCTTCCTCGCTGACTACTTGCAGATTTTCACCTGAATTTCAGCATAAAAGAGTCACCAGAACTAAGCAGAACGCACTGGATCGATCTATGGTGCTAAGAACAGCCTTCAAGATGATTTATTTGTGAACTGTGGAAAGAAAATTTTCACTGCAGTCCTTGCAACACTGCAAGCAAAACAACATGAAAGCAGAGTGAGAGAAACAGAAAAGCCAGTGTGCCACAGACTGGATGACTAATACTGATTTAAGAGGTTTGTAACTTACCAATACAGAAGTAAACTAACACTGATGAGCAAGGGAAACACTTAAGCCCTACTATAAGCTTGCAGACTGACTGGTAATGTTCTCATTCATCACAAAAAACAATTGCTTAAAAGTATCTGTATTTTAAAAAATTATCATTATGTAATATCAGTTACAAGTTCACATTACATCTTCTGGGCTCCATCTTCCTGTTAAATATGTGATATCCCTCTACTGATTCTATCTCTATAATAATGCTATTTTCTCTGCTTCTGGCAGTACAGACAAATCATTGATCTTTGTTCAACCATTATGTTGAGGGAATCCCTTTTCTTCCCATCTCAAAGCAAGATCTTTAAGGAAATTCTGTAAGCAACAGAAGATCCTGTCCCTCTGTACAGCTTCTCATATTATCCTACCCTACTTGGCCTCATCTAGACAGTGGCCATCTTCACCTTTTCCAGGGACACAGCACTACAGGCACTCAATATCCATTAATCCAGTCATCAGAAGTGAATTATTTGGCTGGTCATTGGTGGAAACTGCTATACAAAACTTCAGTCAACCCTTCTTAGCAGTTTTTAAGAAGTCAAGTGAAAAAGAAGGAACATTATGGAACTGAAGAAAAACTGATGGAGTAGTTAGTTTTTGTTGGTTTTGCTTTCTTTTGACCACGAAGGAAAAAAAATTACGCCACATCAAACAGAAAAAAAGAAAACAGAAAATTTTGTTATCAACTATGAAATTAAATATTGATTTACATTTTTTTAAAAACAATTTCTTTAAGGAAAACTTAGGGGGAAAAAAAGGCATCCATTTATTTCAAATGAAAATTACTGAATTGAAACATCTAGAATTTTGCTTTCAACACTTGCAAAAGAAAATCAGTTGGTCCAAAATCACGGCTAAAACAGGCCACTGTTTAAACAGCTGGACTACTCACATGAAGAACCATTAAGCCCACAAATACCAAGATTCACAAATAAAACTGTTTTCTAAAACAAGGACCTATTCTTGTTCTTACGCAGCAGCATGTCTTACTTAGATCTACTAAAGCAAGTACATTCAGGGCTTGAGAGACAAGCCTGTGTCCTGAGACACAAAAGACAGAGCTAAAACAAAGATTAAAGATGCAAATGAGAGCTGTTCGTATCAAGAGTGAACAGCATGAAAAGTACTGAGATAGGACACAAAATCCTCATTCCTGTTTTATAGTTTTAAAGCTATGACTCACTATGAGTAAAAGCATTCCAATGTACCAAAATATTTCAGTTCTCATTAGTAGAACATTTATCATTATCTGATGTTCACTTGATCATTATGCTCACTTACATTTACTAGAAGCACCATCAGAGACGGCAGCACGAACCAAACCATGTTTTGCCTGAAATTCATTTTAGACCATTGATTCTTCTGGGTAGCATTCACTGGGGCTTGTGACTTTTATGCAATGAGTTATTCATCCCTGCCTAGCCTTACCAGCACCACCAGCTTCACCACAAGCTTCAGGAAAGGACTGTCTTTGCCCTAACGCTGCTGCTCCATAAGCATCTCAGGGGAGCATAAAACTTCTCTGATACAGACTGATGGGTTCACCATGCTATGAAGCCATACCTCCCTTTGCCTGAGTACAACCATCCTGAGGAGCTACAGAGTGAGTTCAAAATAAACTAAGCCATAATAAAGAGGAGGCTTTAGTTTTAATGAGTTTCTTGCTCCAAATCATTATGTGACTGCGCCAACTCTCTTGCTGGCATACAGGACAGAGGGTAGATAGGATTGCCATCTGCCATGGGGCACAAGCCTTCTGACATTGCCTGTGTTGTGCTGGGTGGCTGACTGTGACTGCCAGGTTAAATTCTCTAGTTTTGTCAAATCAGTCAAGTTTTTGTAGGCAATGAATCCAAACTGAATACAAAAAAAGATATGAACACAAACAGCAGGGTGGTGGGTGAGAAAGACACAGAGACAACAGAAGAGTAAAACCAAAACCCTTCTGTGGCTTCTCTTATGGAGGTGAATGGACTTAATGAATGAACCAAACTGTGTAGCATGTGACTAAATAACTGTTTCAAACCAACACACTGCTGTAACCAACTCCTGTTCAGCTGTATTCCTTACAAATATTCACTGAGTATCTACTCCAGGAAACAGAAATAATTCATAATGTAATCCAAGACATGAATGCCATTTAAAAATGGAAAATTGTAGCAAATTCTGCTCAGCCACCAAGAGCAGTTATTCAGAGGGGGGAAACAAATCTAAAAAATGCTAACTTTAATAAACTAGTTCATCAAGCTTTCTCATTTTATGTTTTCTTTTTACTAGCCCAAGTAAAAATCAGTAGCTGCCCGCAGTTTGTGCACAGCCTCAGGGATGCAGACTGCTTACCGTATCCATGTTTTCACTTGTAAATGTTGACCTGATCAACATTATAATGCCATTTACCAGTTTACACAATAGCATCAGCTACAGTAAAACACCTAAAAAATTAGCAAGTCAATTTAAAGGGAAAAACAACTCCTCATTAAATCCTATTCAGACCTGCAACTTCTCTCCAGGCCAAAACATACATACATCTACTCTTGAGCAGGCTTCCTCTTTGTAATGTTAACAGAACAACACAAAAGGACTGGATGCTTAAAAATGGAGATGGAATTTAAATATTGTTGAGGAGGGGGATGAAGCTTATTTGGTGGTTTTTGAAGAAACTTCAATTTACAGATGCACTCCTGTAAATAAGAAACAGGAATACTGCCTGCTGCACTGGAAATACTGACACAAACAAGTGATGTGAAAGCCTTCTCCCAGGAAGTTGGCTGCAGAATGCGGGTAAACACCACATGGTGCTCTGCAGTATATGGCATTTATCATAGTTTTTGTTTCAATACTGCATGTAATGGCTATCTCAGAGTACTCTAAGACCTTTCACACTCCCCTGTATCCCATCTCCTTCATCTCAAAGTATAAGGCAGTATGTTAATCCTTTAAATTATCTGCAGCATACACCCTATTAAACAGAAGATGTTTCTAATCCTGCTGCAGTCATTAAACCTAACTGTATTTCTACATATTTATGTATCTATGTGAGGACAGTAACGCAGAAAGCAGAATTGTAGAGTTTGTAGTATATATTCATAAAAGCAGCTTTTTCTGATATTACTTGTGGTGATATTCTTCTAAAGTAACAAGAAGCAGCTTGCTTTAGGAGTTTTTTTTTTATGTGGGGCTCCCACTGTCTATATTTCTTCACTATTACTGTGCTGCTATTAATTCCCATCACCAAATTAATAATGACATCTGGGAAAACTGCTGAACCAAACACACAAGGGAAAAAGCACAGCTCCAAAACTGTAAGCCCTGTATCATGAAGCAGATAAAAAATAAGTTTATTTTTACACCAGGCAGAATATCAGAATTGACAAACTAATCCTCAGTGAGCAATACTTACACCTGCTGAAGTGAGAAAAGAAATCATATTAAGATTTCCAAAAATGACATGCTGAAAACCAGACATTTTCTTCCCTCAGAAATGAAAACTGAAGATACAAGTCAGAAGTTCTTTAAAATACAATTATGTCCACCTATGAAAGTTTGTGAGAACAATGAAACGATGCTTTGATTTGAAATATTCATAACTGGCTTTTAATTCATGTATATATAAAAAATCCATACCTTGTAGAGACCAAAGAAGCCTAAGTCCCGCAATACAGTGAGGGCACTAACTCGTGGACCAGTAGTAATTTCTCCAGCCACCTGTAATCGAATCTTGACAATTTCCAGTGGATTGGTAAAGATCACTTGAGAACCCCCAGCCTGAAATCAGAAGTGGAAGGCAATACATTAATGTGTGACATTATTCGTAACCTACATCCTGTTACGTTTAAGAGAAGACATTTTTAATCCTGCTGTAGTTGGTTAAGCTATTAGCAGACAAGAGTTTTAGTACATTGGTAGTTGATGAACTGCAGCTCACTAGGTAAGAAACACACCACCACCATGAGATGAGTGGTCAGGGAAAACAGAAAGGAAGCAGGTGAGTGTGACCCAGGACAGCCACCCACTGCAGGACACTGCAGTGCATAAGACAGACACCTGGTCAACTCTTGCTGCAAGAATATGTTCACCAAAACAAAGCTACACAATCCTGACAAGCCAAGAACACTGTAAAGCAAGTAACGAAGTGAAAGGCAAAATTAGTAACCAAGTAAAGAAACTGAGATGTGCATCCAGTACATAGAAAGTGAAAACATACTATTGAAGAGCAAAAGACTGGCAGAGGCTTTTTTAATTTCGGCATGACTTCATAAAACAAAGAACACATGGATTCCAAAGACCAGAATGATAGATACACTGTGCCTTTTTAAAAACCCAACTGAACTACCAGTTTCAGTGCAATCAAATGCTGCCCGATTCAAGAGTCTGAGCTCCACATCATTATTTGTGCACCAGGAAATAAAGAAAAGATGGTCTATAGACTGAAGGATTCTATTAATCAAGAACCACTAAATGCTGTTAATGCGTCAGTCTTCATTTCTTGGGAAGACATCACTCAATCAATTTTGAAAGTTACACTTAAAACACAACAGTGGCAAGCATTTCAGACTCCCCACCAGTTCCCATAAAGTTCATCTCACAATATGTAATATAGGGCATAACCTTTCTGCTCCACTAACAGATCCCAAGTTAAAAATTTGAAACAAGGAAAAAAAGGTAACATGAATGTTACCTAACTGTATTTAAAACATACTCATTCAAATCTTATCTGGCCCAAATTCAACAGACTTGTCATTCTAACTTCTCTTAATTTCTTACTAACATGGCCCAACAGCTATGCCCTTCTCTAGGTTCTGAAATCACACAAACTATTCAAAGAGCAATCCTCACCCTCCCCGTCACAAAACAACAAGGTTTTTTTCTAGAAGGTAATGACTAAAATGAAATGAGTTGCATATAAAAGCACTTGCATCTAGCCATGTCTAGTACGTAAACACTATCTGCACATCTTTTTTAAATTATCCAAATGTTCAAAGAATTAATCATAGCTCAGATTAACTATCATTCAAAATAAAAAATATGTGCAGTAATATGGTTTAAATAATGTGCTGAAGAAACGGCAAATCGCACGAACAACTATTCTTGCCTGCCACTTAGACTGAGCATACACAGTGTGGTTACAAATTAAAGTCTTTACATAACCCCCAAAATATCCCAAATGTTTCCTATTTTGACCAGAAAAAGCATGCTCTTGTGTAACTCAACTGGTTTTGACTTTCAAATTGGCATAATTTAATTTAACTGCTTTTACCAAAACAGAATCCTGGTACGTATAAAACTGTTATTCTTGTTGCCACCAGAAATTAGACTGATAAATTATTTGGCACATATGCTGACTTTAGTTTTTCACTGAAACTGAAACATATTAAGTAAGCATTCAAAATAAAAAAATGTTTCTTTCACTTGTCCTTATGGTGAATTACAAATGCCTATAAAATAAACATTTTGCTCTATGTAATACAAATACTAAGCATTCACACATGCCATCACACATATTTTCTTCTTAAAAGGAAAAAATCCCAATTGCAGGTGATAATGTTAATTTGCAAGTTTGTTATACCAGAGCCCTCCTCCGAAACACACTACTTACAAGCTACTACCAACTGATCTGTGTTAGAACAAATAAACTACTTTTCCTCAGTACGATATTCTTGAAGTTCATTGTGCCATGACTCCATGTGAAGTGTTCCTTCAATTTTCACTACAGGAAAACCATATTAAAATTTAAAAGATGACAACAAAATTAAGTTTAATGTATTCTTATTACTGTTACCATTATTAATATTAATGCACCAGAACATGGAGCAATTTAAAAATCTATTAAAATGTTTTTTAACACTTAAATCCATAAAAATGTTTAAGCGAATGCCACATTTAAAGAACGGAAATAGAAACATCTATCTGATTTTAAAGGAGAATAAAGGCAAATAATTTCTGAATTCAAAGAGTACTTCAGGCGCTAGCACATATAAATGCGTATGTTTGCATATCCAACCTGGGCACATCAACACTTGCGGCATTAGGTGTTTGTGGCTCTGGGTAAATCATACAAGACTTCCTCTCGCTATTTGAAAAATAGCGATGTTATTATTTACCTACTTTATACAATCAAGCTTGCTGCATTCAAATTTTTAAAACACTTGAGACCTGCATGCACCAGGCATTACTAGAAAGACAGCCAGTTTTGCTGCCCACAAAGCCATTTTGAAGAAAGACACTGGAAATTTCCAATGAAGTCTTTCCATGGAACTGTCCAGGTATTAGTGCAGAACTCCCTGAACAACCTTAGTCATCCTTTGAATTTGACCAAAGATATACTCCAAAAATCAAATTGTGAATAACTGAAAGTGATGAGCCAGACAATACCTAACAGAGGGTCTCAGCAGGAGGGTTTCTACCACCTGCCTGCTTTGTGATGGATAGGAAAGCTGCTTTATCAGCCTGTGCAAAGGCAGTTCTAGCAGTAACAAGTACAGTTCCCTGGTGGGGAGCTTTTATCACTCTGTTATTTAACCATCTGTGCTGGTAACTGTAGCTCCTTACTCCTAAAATCGGGGGGGGGGGGAGAAAACCAGAGATGGCTGCTGTACTCTCTAATGAAATGATTTCTTGCTTATCTAGTACTGGTAACTCCTATTGTGTTACTCATCATCATAGCATGCAAGTGTCTCATAAATATTAATGGTATTTCCTCCCAGTGCTCCTGTGAGGAAAGTAAAATGTGTCCGGTTTTACAAGAAGGGGATTTGAAGTAAAGGGGTTAATTGTATGCCCAGTGCACATGTCCCCCTAGCTGAAACACACAACTTGTAAGAGCCTCATGATATCCTGATCTCCAAATCGGCATCCTGAATCACAACAGCATTGCTTCTTTTTTTCTGAGTACTCGCATAGTGAATACAATGAAAGACATCTCATCAACCTATCTTTTTTCCAGACTGTTCAAGGTGCTGGTATAAATGTTACTGAAAGAAACAGACAAACCATCATCAGCACATCATACCATCCTGCTCATTCATTCTGTTTGGCCAAAAGATGACTTTTGCAGCTCAAAGTGTATCTCATTTTAAAATTCTGAAATGTGCTCCCAAAGGTCTGAATGTAAAAACTACTCTTTCTGGCCAGAATAAACACAGTGTAAGTTCAGGCTGCTCAAGCTTAATGATTGTTCCACTAAATGTCACAAAAATCAACTTCGTCAACTGCTTAATACAGATAGTTTCCAGTAACAGCAATTTTTCTATACTTTAGTTACAAACCCAAATAGCCTCAAATCTAAATCCCTTATCATCTCTTCCAGTCATTTTTTAAAGAAACAAATGATCTGGCTATAAAAGCAAATCTATTACTTTTCAGTTATTATCATGTGATTAAAATAAAAACTGCGATTTTGAGCTATTTACAGGAATAGATAAGTAGAGGTAGTGCAGAGATAATTATTTGTAAGGGCCCACAAAGGGCCCATATGATTCTGAAAGAATTTAACATTTGACCTAATCACAAACACTTATGTCCTTGTTTAATATGAAGCAAGAAAACAAACGGGAAATACCTCTGTCATCCAAAAACTCCTCATAGACACACAGCTAGAAACGGGCATACTTGTAAGAGTTCAATGTGCTTTAACAAATGAACAGCTGGCAATGCACCCGCACATGTGAATTTTTAAAAACAAGCTGGGTTGTTCGGATTTTTTCCTCATTTTTGCAGTTCTTCAACTCTGCACTTGGTATGATATCACCCAACACCTCTCGATGGCAGTATAGTCTTGTACAGTAATACAGTACTATCACACACCTCCTAATTTCCTACTTTACTGAACGGAAGAGAGAAGTAGAAATCATTGAGGTGGCTTTTTCTTTTTTTTTTTTTTTCTTTTTTTTTTCTTTTTTTTGTCCATGGGGAAATAAACCCCACTCTGTAGTGAAAAAAACACAAACCTCTAGTTTAAAAACAACCACTTAACAACACTCCAGTTTAAGAACTCGGAATGTTTTCTATTTCTTCATGTGTTCAAATAATTTTGTAACAAACTTTACTGGAAAATAAAGAGATTTTCACTCCCCCTCATTACACTAAGACACAAAAATTCCTCTTCTTTTTAATGTAACTACATTTTGTGCACTTATGCGATTAGATAAGTAAGGAGTGTACCAGACCCACCTCTCCTACAGCTTTCACATCTCCATCTGAAAGCTTCAGTGTAGGTTCTAAAGACAACACAGCTTGCAATTCAGGAAGAAAATTCTGTGTTTTCCATCGCAGAAGAGAGTACTACATTCTCTTCCTTTCACCACTATTGTCCATCAGCTGTTCTGTGCTTTTAATTAACCTTAGTACCTACTTCAAATCAAAGCCTTTTTCCCATTCTCAGCTAAGAGAATTTAGGGTCAGCCTAGATCTTTCTTCTCCATCCCATTCAACTTGTCACACATCACCTTTTAAGGTTCCATGGATGGAGAAAGGATTACTACTGCTGTTAGAGTGTTAATATTTCCCAACAATATCACCCAGGGACAGCAATTATGGCAACCATTAAAATACATAAGCACCATATTATACAATTACCCAAAATCAATCTCTGCAAAAGAAATTGTCCACAGTGTCTTGGTTACTCATTCAATCTACAAAAAGACAAGCAGGTGCAAGTTTCAAAATTTTTAGTCACCTCTTTATCACATTCAGTCATACTGAATACTACACACTGTCCCAGGCCTTTACTCCTTGCCGGTTGCAGCCTGTTTTCCTGTGCATTTGCTAGCGTCCATTAATCCTAATTAAAGTCAAGGTTCCTGAAGTGCTAAGCATTGTTCAGACACAAAATATTGTTCCATGTCATAAAAAAGAAAAATAATAATAAAAAAAATCTAAATCAAAAATGCAAGAATAGAAGAATTACCATCCTCATTGTGCAATAAAGGGCAACTTACACACAAGACTATTCGGTGATTTATCACAAAATCACATACTAACTCTACAACAGAACAAGGCTTAGAAGCCAGATTTATCGAGTGCAACTGCAGTGCTTCAAACTACCTCTGAAAGTCTTGATGTTTGTATAGCAAAAGATCCCAAGAGCATCATATGAATTATGCTGAGCTGCTGCCTGTTACCACGAGAGCAACCGAGTAACAGACATCTGTCCAAAGTGCCTGTTTCACAGATTTCAAAGGTGACAACCTCAATTATGCGGCACTGCACGTCAAGGGCAAAGCATACTGGGTTCTCAGAAGCATGGTTCTAATGTTACCTTTTTTTCCCAATAAAGCCAGGCTTCAAAAACCCAGACAAGCCATCTCATGCTATTTTGTGTCCTCCCATCTACGTTCCTATCAGTACAGGATTCTGATAATGTGCTTTAGCAATGGGAGTTCATATAGTAAATACCTTTTCTTCAGATCACGAGATTTCCTGAGCCCTCAATCATCTGCTTTTCACTACCCTGACCAGGCCAGCACAGAACAGCTTTCATGCTGCTCAGGCAGAACTGTTTTATTCCAGCTAATCTCTCTTGCCTTCCAAGGACAGGCTTCTCTTCATCTGCCTAAGGTTTTACTTTGGGCAGTGAATGCTGCTAGAATCGCAGAGTCCTGTTAATGCCCAAGTATACATAAAATTCAAAGCAAGCTCCCCCAAATGCTCATGTAAATGCGCTCATAAATAGAACTGCAATTAGCCTGAACAGGAGTATATTCCTGCTACTGCTTCAGACAGATTTCCAAGACTCAGATACAAGTTGCGACAACTGTCCTGCAATAGTGTATTAATGACCTGACTAAACAGAAACAAAGCACCAGTAAGGTTTGGTTATAAGCACTGACCAAGTTTGCAGTGGGAAAAAAATTAAAACTGTGGCTTTCATATTTTCCACGTTAAAGGTAATTCAGTTCTCAGAAGCCTAGCCAAAAAATCAATGTGGAGCCTACTTGATTGGCATTATAAAAGCAATTAAGTTACAGACCTGTCAAATATGTTAACGTTTGGCTCTGTCTGCTCTACTTGTCTATTTTGACTAGTTGTAGAATCATTTAATGATTTACAGACCTTTCAAGTCTTAAGGCATGGTAGCTGTATTAAAACTGTGGCCCATTATTTCTTGATCACATCATAAATTACTGTGACATCATAAATATCTTCCCTTTTCTCACAGAAAGCTAGACTGTAATTCCTGATTTGAGTTTGAGGCTTTGTTTTTTGGGTTGTTTTTTTTTTTTTTTTAACCTGCACTGGTAAGTACTAAAATATTTTACTGCCAGTAAAAGAAGGGGTAATAGGAGAAAGGGATGTGTAATAAAATATAATTATTAAAACAAATACATGTTTTATACTGTAATGTATAGTTCTATAAAATTTTGCAGTTGTTATTTCTAATACAATAGGGAAAATAAAGAATACATTTCAAATGGAAAGAATATTAAGTATGTTTGTTGGAAAAAATGGATGTTTTTAAGAGTTCAGAATTGTTCAGTTCTTCAGTCAGAAACATTAACCTAACCTACTCATCCCCGCTTTGTTTTATAGTTTGAAAAATGCTGCCACCCCCTTCCCCCCCACCTCCCTGATCTCTCTCTTATTTTTCAGGGGAGAAGGGAAAGGAAAAGGAAGCAAAAGGGGAAAGTACCTCTAATTTGTTATGGGAGAATACCTTTGGAAAAAAATAAAATGAAAAAGGAAAATTCAGAATAGAGTGAAATCATGCTCAGCACAACTCCTCACTGCTTTCAGGAAAGGCCAGTTTAAACAGGTATGACTGGTGAAAATTTCAGCAAACTATTTTTTAAAACATCCAAACCTGCAAGGAAATATGGGGTGAGGTCAAAGAAAAGCAGGAACTCTACACCAGGAACTTCCCCACCCTTTGGTACAACCTCTTGGAAGGGCTATCATGTTACTCTATGTTGCTTTCCAAAACTTCACTATGAGCTTTAAATTGAAGATTAGCTGAAAATTAATCAGAGACAATTAAAACAGAGCAGTGTTGAAGTACTACAGGTTTGGAAATGTGAAGTTAAATTTAAGTCCAGATCTAGCTTGGGATTTTTGTAACAAAAGTTTACAATTAGTTGAAAATATTTTCATTATGCTAAAAATAGCTACAATTACAGTGGTTCAGAAGACTACACTGTAAAAATGACTAATTAATTATAGTATATTCAGTTACATTATAGTAATTATATTAAACAGACTTTAGATTTAATTAATTTATTTAACAACATCAATTTTATGTAGAAAGAAAATAGCCTTAAATTTAATCAAGAAAAAAAATGTATTAGGAGCTTTTGAACTTTCCCTTAAACAAGAAATGTGAATGTTGGGCTTGTACACATGCAGGCAGAATTCTCCTTGAAAGTAATGGAAGTTAGATTCCCTGACTACAGGGAGAACAGACCTCTGAGAATAAATGTGTTAAGTGTTCAAGAGATGTATGCCATTTGCTTTCAAATATAATATGAGCAATCATCAAGATGACCATCATTACTTAACTATCTCCATAAACTATACCAAAACTTTTCTTTGTGATAGCAATTATTACTTTCTTTCTTTTTTTTCCAGATACACATGCAGAGATTTTTCCCCCCCTGGTACACACAGTGCTCAGTTTCACTTTCCCTATTGCTCAGCCTCTCTTGCCAAACAGAACAGAATTATATTACATTTAGGTTTCTGAATAATGAAAACAAGAATGACACATCTTCAGTCTCCTTTAGCCTACAACTTCGAAATATCTGCACTTTTGCAAGAGATGTAAGAAGCGTGAGAACTGCAGTCCACACACCCTCTACCTATATTTTAATGCCACAGAAAATGCAGCTCAGATGTTGACTTATCTTTATTACTTTATGAAACATAAAAGTTGTAAGTAGTTCGATAAAACTATTTGCACTGGATCAGTTATTTGGCACAACTGATCTGGAATTTCACATCATATTCCTTTATAAAAATTGATTCTGAACAGGATTTTGCACCTTCTAAATGAACCCCATTTTAACCGTATCTAAATTTTATGTTCCATAGCAGGGTTGAGGTTGTCCAAGCTGGTCCAATATGCTGTAACTTTATTACGATTACTATAAAGTCTCCAGAAATATGCCTAAAATTGTCTTGACAATTTAAATAAAAGCAGATCTGCACGGGGTCTGTAATTGTACTGTGCTACATGATTTAAACTGGCTAATAGTGAGCACACACTGAGCAGCTGGGAAGGAAAGGACTGTGTGTGCTCGGAAAGGGGAGGGAAAGCGCAAGGAAAGGTTAATAAAGCAAAATGGTTTTCTCTTTTCTTGCTGAAAATAAAGCCTTTGATTTACCTATAGAATTGTATTAATATATGCAGACAGGGCAACATATTATATAGCTATTTCTTTTAGTCACACTACAACACTTCTGTTTTCCTTTGTATTTTGTGTTTTATGATCACTCTTTATTTTGCAGTTTTGCATCTCTTTCCCTGTTACTTCCAGACACACAATGTAATCTTTTCAATTAAATGCGAAGCTGTTTTATTTAAGGAACTAAGCAACATGACCATCTCATCTAAATGCTTAGTGTTACAGGCAACACATCAAAACCCCCAAAATACTATTTATGCCACTTTTAAAAACAGAGTTTTCAATTTGTTAATATAACTTAAAAGAAAAGAATAACGGCCACTGCTGTATCAAAAAAGAAAAAAAAACAGGTTACTTTTAACAGAAGCTTTCTGTGAATCAAGTTTAAAAGAAGCAAGCAGCTAAACTCAGTCTGACTAGTGACTGGTTTTTATTTACAGTATTAAAAAAAACCACCATGAAAAAAGGTTACAGAAACTTCAAGATTATTGCCACTGTAAAAGAAAAGATTTCAAGTTCTACTTACAGCTTACCCAAGAGCATCCTTTTATTAAAGAATCCCTGAAGGTAAGTTAACAGCATTAGCAGAAATCAAACCTAGCACATTTGTGCACTTTTTCATTAATGGACGTTAAGTCAGATTTGTGGTTTAGACACTCAGCAGATCCCAGCTCTACAGTATCATTACATTGTATCTTGGAACTGAAGCTTTTTAGTAGTCTAATAATAATAAGAACTATATTCGCATGAGTGATGAGAAGCCCAAATGCACAGCAGAGATGAGAGTTCATGGTGGGTGTCAGGCATTGTGCAAATCAGGAAGTTATATATGTATTTATGGGTAACAAATACCACAGTCACTAGGAAAATTTCTTACAAAGAGGACAGAAACTGTGAGTTACTAATTTACATAGCAACTCACCTTAAGGGTCTGTATAAAAATATACAGGTTACACTTTTAATTATATTCTGGGGGGTCTCCAAAAATATAAATCTCAACCAATCTATCACTTTCATCTTTACATAATAAAAAGCTATGAAACAGGCTGTTAACTGAACTAAGTGCCACAAGGTCATGAAGTAAAAGATCTATTTTCTTCTTTTCTTCTTTTTTTTTTTGAGGAGAGAAAACAGTTTACAAAACAGAAAAAGGCTTGTTCAATGAAACAATCAGCTTTAGTTACAAGTGCAAAAGTCAGCCATGTGTACTAATTCTCAGTAATTATGATGCAAAGCTAACTCCTTGGGGATTTAAAAGTCAACGCCTGGCAATGGTTGGGCAAACAGTGGAGTGGAGCTACACAGGTGATACTGACCCCTTCAAAGCCCTGTGGGTTACTGAACAACCCAAACCATCCAAGTATCTGCTTGTTCTCCCTTTCTTAGGTATTAACACTATACTGTACTCACAGGCTGGTATTTAAAACATTAAAATCTAGCATGCATCCCAGCACATAGCCCTTGCATAAGCAATGAATACACTCCAAGGAAACAGAATCACACAAGAAGGAAAATTTAACTTCAGTGTTTCTAACATAATCACAGCTGAGAATTAGACGTGGAAAGCGGAAAGGTGATAGGGCAGGTGTCTTTTACGAAACTCATCTTAGTTGGCTGCCCCTTTTTAGACTCTAACGCATCATGCACTCCTGTCTTCTTGCCTCCCACACATGCAATTACCACATCGTGAAATGAGGTAAAAATCCAAGACTGAAAATTTTCAAAAGCATTCAACAGTGTCCTTATTGTTTCCACGGTGAAATTGCAGGTTTCACATTGGCTTAAACAGGGACAAGAAGTTAGGCCAATACAAGGCTGAAAGCTATAGGAAAATGCATGTCTTTCATGCATGCATTTACACCATGAGAGAAAAATTCACCCCAAAACACTCAGTACCACTTGTAATGAGAGTCTCTGTTGCTAGTCTGAATTGGGTTTAAAATTAAAAAACAAAACAAAACAAAACCAAAATTAACAACAACAACAAAAAAAAACAACTCCAAAAAACCCAAAGACCACCTGCAGAAAAGACAAGTCGCAACCTAGCTCCCTGGCACTACACTATGCCCTTAAGTGGAACACTCCAGTTAAAAGAAAACTCAGGGCATTCTGCCACCGCACGTCTACTGCTACAACTTTATGCAGCATCTCGTTGTTAATATATGTATTTTAAATACCAAATAGAACAAGCCAACATTTACAGCACATTTAAAATATGTCTCAAACCACCTATCTCTTAAAGCAGATGCTTAGTTTATAATGAACTACTGGCAAAAAGCTTGCTGCAGAATTCTCATGAATGAATTCTCAGCTCTCTGTAAAGAGTGCTTTCTGTACTGCTTTAAAAAATTCACAGTAGTCTGTAAAAATAAAAACTCAAGATCAAATGACATTTTAAATGAAAATTTTGCTGAATTCTCCATGGCTGCTATGTTCATAAGACATTTTATTAGCGTAAGGGGCAAACACTTTTTACTCTGCAAGCGCTTTATTGCATTTTTCCTTCATTTACTACATGCTTTTTATTTAGGGCTTTAGAAACCCACATTCTTCTCTCCCTCCCCTTCTTTTTTTTTTCTCCCCTGAATGCTCCTAAAGTTACAGAACAAGGGGATCCTACCTGGCAGTCTACAACAGGTCAGTGATCAAACAGAAGGAGCAGTGAGACAGCAGCCAAATCCTGCCCCGTCTCCTGAGAATTAAAGAAAGCCAGGGCTTCTCAGCCTGCAACACAACTGAGCCACTGCACCCTGAGGCTCTGATAATCGCAGTACGCGCTCTGCAAGCACAGACAGCACAAATCTCCACACCTACTGAGGTTAAGACACAAGCATTTGTTTTTAAGTTGCTGCTCACTGTAGTTTTTAACATAAGTAGAAGCTGCTTGAAAATGTGACCTCATCAGTCTTATGACAGCAGAAACAAAGATAGATTGAAAATATACCAACATTGCTCTGCCCCAGTGATCAAAGCCAGTTTAAATAAACAGTGTTCTTTATCTGTAAAGAGCACTGGTCTTTGAACAACTATTCATTTTACCCAAAGTATTTACATTTGCTTGAACAAAATCAACACACCAGATAAAGTAAGCTGTAATATGAACAGACAGAACTAGACCAAACTGTGAACTATTATCACTTACCCAGTAGTACGCCAGTTGTTCATTAGGATACTACTTTGCGCAAGCAAAACACTCTTAAAAACTTAGCAGGTTTTAAATACAGCCTACATTCAGGAATGCGTTATGTACTGAGTTAAGATTACACAGCCTACGTCTGCTATGAACTCAAAGAAGCATGAGTAGTTTTTGCCATTTCAAAAAGCCAGTATCAGTGCAAAAAGTGAAAATTAGTGGGTGCAATAACACATTGGGAAAGAAGTGACGTGGCAGAGTGGGTGCCACAAAGTAGCAACTAATGATTAACTTCTTGAAAGGTTAGCATGAATTCTCTTTAGGCCATAAGCTACAGCCAACATGAATAAAGACACATTCTTTATTAAGGAAACAAATCTAAATTGTGAGAATTATACAGCACAGTTAAAAGGCACGATGCACAGAAACATTTACCCTTTCATCAAGAATGGCTGGCCTATCTAGGAAAGAACTGAGATGCTCTAGGAGAGTCTGCTCTTGAACAGGATCTGCGGTTAAACAGAAGCCTTAGTCCACATAGTTAATCTTACACTCCGCACTTTCATGAATCTCAAGTGAAGGAAACAAAAGATACTTACACATCCACCAGCAAGAATTTCTGCAGCCAGCGGGACAGAGCCATCTTTAGCCATAAACTTATCTCTCACAAAATCATTAACCTTTAAAAAACAAACATTTATGAAAGCTGATAAATTAAAAGGCTGGAGAAGATACTCATTAGCTGCAAATTCTGTGCAACTGAAAATGCAAATACATCCATGAAGCTTCCAAACTAATATGCCAAACAGATCTTAGATCTTAAATGAAATACTGTAAAGCTATGTTTTTCTCTCTAACAAAGATTTGCATCTTAATTATAAATATTTACTATTGAAAAAAGATACCAATCACTAATTAAATAAAATCATTATATGAAAATTAATGACAAAATAGGATTTCAGAAAAGCTCACTGTGTTTACAAATTAAAATATAATTTCAAGTTAATATCAGAATGTTCAATAATAATTTTTAACACAACAGTAATTAAATTAATAGCATTAAGTACCTATTTTTTTTAAATGCATACTACTAGCTTTGGTGAATACTAGCTTATGGGCTAATTAAAAAATACATTAAAATTGGGTTATAAGAAATCCTTCAGTGCCTTAAAATCTTTCAAGAAATAGCAGAATTACAGAAGTAAAACATTTAGGGGGGGAAAAAATGCATGCAACAAGTTCCTTTCTTACCGACATTTCACTACATGCTTATGTTGTGCTAAAATTAAACATACAGGACCACATGGAGATACAAAACAAAAAGTTCTCCAAGTCTAATAAAAAATTACTCATTTTTGCTAAGAAATGAAACCAAAGCCTGCACTACTTACAAACAAGCAGATGAGCTGAACAAGTTGAATAAGCTTGTTAAATTTTGGAGCGAGTCCAAAATAAGTTTTCAATAAGACTCTTAAAATGTATTTGTATATATATTTGCACATGAATTGTATGCCACTTTTGATGTTCACAAGTCAGACATAAACAGTTGCTTTGCGTTTTTTGTAATTAAGTTTGTATCAAGCTAAAATGATGGAATACACTCTGCCACGTTGCTGACACATTAAGGATAAAAATTGTTAACGTGGTAATTGTAATTAGGTAGACTTTACAATGTGGAGAAATGTGAAAACAATCTATTTGCAAACTTACAGTAAGTTTTATGGCCTTCTCTGGTGCTACTCCTAATAGCTGCGGTAACAGACCTGTAACATGGAAACAGAAAATTCAATACATTAAGGAACTTGGTATTAACTAAACAAATCAACAAATAAATGTAGAGATCAGCACCTAGAAACAGGCAATTTTTACAGCAATTTTGTGTTATTAAATTTAATGAGAGTACTTAAACATTCCATTTTGAGAACCAACTTTGTGCTACCACTTCAAGTGCTACCGCTGCCTGTATGTATTTGTTTCGGTTTTTCAAAGCTTTTTTAAATCAGTAGTATCAGTTCACTTTATGCCTAAACACTAACACAGATTTGCCAACTTTGGTATGGTATTCTGTCATAAACTAACATTTATTTTCGGCTTTATCACACAAAAATTAAGACTTTCTTATTAATATTGTGAGATACATGATGAATCCACTTCAAAAATCACGAGTCTAGTTACTTTTTCTGGTAAAAGCAATGGCATTAGACAGCAGGACCTAAAGGGACAGCAATCCAAATAATGCAAAACATTCAAACGTGTGACTGCACTCTTGAGGTCTTTGCCCAGCTAACTTACTAGTTCTTAAACAAAGGAAGTTATGCTGCTTTCTTCTCAGGTATGGAAGTCCCTATTTGATTTTGTTAGAAGTGATGCACTACAGAACTGGAAGTTGCAGGAATCTCTGACTGTCGGCTTCACTTGCTTGAAGTGAACAGTTAATATTTCGTAAACTTTTGGATGCCACAACTTCAAAATATGCAAAGCTTAGAAACTACCTGGGGCTTGAACAGTGTTGCAGGCATTCATCAGCATAATGAAATTAGGACACCGTTCAGAAATGCAAGAAAATCACCACAGCTATTCCTGGCGCAGACCCCCTTTGTTTTAGTAGCTCAGGCAGCACATTTGGGTGCTTCCTACAAAGCCTGACATTTTTACCTCTCCATGGTTTTATTTTTTCTGGGAAAAGCAACATTTAAGGTTCCAACTCTAAAAGCTAACTTGGCAAAAAGGCATTTACCCAAAGAGCTCAGTTCAGAGTAACAAAGACCAAACTGTACGTGCACTGGATTAGTGTATTCCTCCATCCTGCTACCATCCATCAGCTTTACTGGTTACTACTAATGCTTTTAATAAGGAAATCATGCCGGAGAATAGCACCATTTGGCTTGCGGTACCAGGAGGGCCAGCCCTATTTATATATTAACGCCTCTAAAATTCTGCACCTGTATTAGCATTTTTGGTTTTCAAGTGTCAAAAAGAATAATACTGCTGATGCACATACACACAACTAACATTTACCCAAGACAACTATGTTGCATTGTGATCATATGGCTGAATATTCAAACAAAAAATAAAGTAACACAAAGTTCATACACAGCTGTTCAAAACAGATACAAAAAAAGAATCCACAGAGTAAGTTAAACTTCAAAATTTTAATTTCTTAAACCATTTTAGCTCACAGATGACTTGAATTCAGACTTCAATAAGAATCTATCAAGACAGTCAGAACTGTGTAACTAAATACATTTTCTGCAGCACTAAGACAATACAAGGATATACAACGAGTAAGATTTTTCCAGTTTTAGCCTTATACAGGCAAAGTTATCTTTCTAGCTGCTATGATATTTACATCTTGCTGTAAGATGTGTGGTTTTGTACAATTAAGAGACTGATATGCAGATTTTATCTAGATAATTTACATATATATATATATATATATACAGACACTGTGGCTAATAAATTTGTCTCTTCAGAGATTAAAAAATCCATTCCATTTACAAGTGCACTACCTGATCCTAAGCCTAATGCAGCAGAATTAGAGAAGCTCTGTAAGCAGATAAGTAATCTCAAAAAAACATGGAGATCATTAATTTTAAAATCCCACACATAAACATATTACTAAACCTAAGCTACATATAATGACTTTGAAGTTATATCAAATAAATTACAGAAAAAGACATTTTAAAATATCAAGATATAAAATTATTTTTATAATTTTATAGTCCAGTGGAAGCTCTGTATGAACCTACAGTTTTGGAAGCAACATAAGCAGGACAAATCAATTCATTTTCACTAGACTGATCTGAAGACGGCCTTTTCACTAGTTTTCATTTTTCAGCTCCTAAGACACTGCATTTGTAAAGGTACATATAAAACTGCAGGAAAACACGTTTATCTTTGCACAAGTTATTTTTTTCCCATCTTGTCCACTCCTTTTGCACTCAAATCTGAATGGGGCAACTCAAAACTTTCCATAAAACTTCAATGTAGAAAAGAAAGATTAAATAGAATAGGCAGAAGTCAAAACCCCATTGATTTTTTTTTTTAATTAAAAAATCAAAACCCAACTGAACAACCAAAAACCCAGAGCATTTTCCTCTTTGTCTCTACTTCACACACAATTTTATAGTACAAAAGAGCTTTTTAAGTTTAATGCTGTATATGTCTACTGCAAGATAGCATACAGTATTCTAAAAAAGGCAGCACTAATTTTAATACTACATTTTAAAGCCTTGCCAGACACCAGCTAGGCCTTCTGCCTCCAGAAGCTTAGGAAGGTAGAGGGACTCTTTTATTTGCTCTCATACCTACGTAATAAAGCTTTTTGTAAGTGGTACCTGTGCATTTTATATGTTATGACCACCAAAACTAAATTCTTTTTTCTTTACTGTTTTGATGGGAGCCCTGAAACACTGTTGAAAGATGTCTGAACATGATAAAGATAAGTTTTGGAAGAAAGAAAGCACATAAGGGGACACACAGGAAAATGTTATTTTCCTTTTGGGGTTATCCTGACACTCTGGGAATTTTCAGCGCTACTGTGCATTAGCAGATCAGCAATATGACACACTCAGAGATGTAGGACAGGCTTAGAAACGTCTGACAGTGTCTTAAAAATGTACGCCTCTTACAACATCAGAGAATAACATTTTGTGCATAGGCAGCCTACTACTATAGTACATTGCAAACATGTTATTCAACCCATTTTTATACATCCAAGGCTTTTTAGTAGCAATTACCATGTACCTCTTCACAGCTGACATATTGTTGCTGTTCTGGAACTCTATGGAAAAGTAAAGGTGTATGTGAGAGAAAGGACCAAAAGCTGCATTCAGTTTGTAATGTCATACAAGTTACTGGCTGAAAGCAGACTAAATACACGGTTAATATACACGCAATAGCTCCTCCAGCCCAGCTGTAGTTATGGCACCAAGAAAAAAAGAAATCTTATCTGGCCAAAGTATTTTTTCAGATATCTAACCATGAAACTTCAGTTTCAAACTCTGTAACAGATGTGACTGAAGGAGCTGTTCTCAGTCTAGGTAAAATATTTGAAACTATCTGGACATCTCATAGAAAGGAGGTAATGGAATACTGCCAATTTTTTCTATTACTGGATTCACACAAGACACTAGACAACTAATCGCCAGTTGCCATTCAAGCATAGCTCTCTCAGACTGGAAATCAGGTATTTCTTGAAGATTTTCTGCTTTGACAGAACTCTGGGTAGGAGTAAGCTTGTACTTCCATTCTACAAAACTGGTATTTCATTGCATACTTCTGGAGGAAAGTTTCTGCCACCATCTTCTTGTATCATTAGCATGGGAGTGCATCTGTAATAATGAAGCTGGATGATGAATGAATGATTAAAATCTAAGATTAGATGGGATCTGGAGTCACTGCAGTGCTAGAAAAACAACTGGAAGACATAAAATGAACAAGTTCCTTAACAGTTAATGATCACAGATGACAGTCTTCCCCAGTATTTCCTGTGTTTTCCATCCTCTAGGAGAGTGACACTAACAACATGGCTACTGAACAATTTAATGAGCTGTATTTTATCTCTGGCACTTGCATTTCTCATAAAATTTCTATCCAGCATAGGTGAAATAATCTCTACTAGAGGCACTGCTTAAGACTATGAAGCATTCAATTACTTGTCAGGTAGACTTCTGATTAAAATAACAAATGTAGGTGACCTTATCAGTTGGAAGAGATGTTGACAAATCACAGCTTCCAAAATTTTTTTTTATATTTGCATATATGTAAATACCTGTGAGTTTCTAAGTATGTATTTCAGGTATAAATGTAGATGCAACAGTAAATTACAGGTATGTAAGACGAGTATTCTTTTCAGCCATGCTGAGAAACAGACAAATGAAAAATTTATCTGTCTTAAAAAAATAAATCCAAGAACACAGCACTCAAATAATGAACAATTATAAAGATTCTACAGAGGCTTATATATCATGTTTGCTTTGTTGTTTGTTTTTTTTTAAATCAAAGTATCTTTTCAATAGAAACACTGACTACCCTTAGAACCAAACTGCCACTAAACAAAATTTAGTGCTCTCTTTATATCCACAAGATGGTGTAATTTATCCTTATCTGAGAAGGTGGTTTAGAACATGGTGGTTTTGCCCTTTTCAAGTTTGGAATAAAATAATAATACAAAAAAGAAAAATTGGTTCACTTCACTGGATGGAAATACGTGCCTTGCATTAAAATATCATCTGAAACGGCTGAGTTCAGAGCAGGGTTTATAATTTCTGCTTGCTTTCTTGCAGTGTATCATAACAAAGAGACCACTGCTCCAAATGTTTCTACTATAATTTTTTTTAAGGTTTTACATTACTATTCAGCTAAGCAGAACTCTTACTATCCCCTCCTCCAGCGGTGAGAAAACCTCACATTTACTTAACTCTGAACACACCACAGTGTAAAAAAGAGTATCAGTTACCTATGAGCAGCAAAAAGTAATATACTCTGCAGTTTGTCTTATCTAGTGTAACATTTAAGGCCAGAATGAAATGACTCTTGCAATTAAATTTACTACATTAAACTGGGTCAAGTAGACTAGTTGATAAAACGCTCCTTTCAAATTTTCTTATCCTCTGAAGCTTAACCAGAAACCTTCATTCTGCACTCAGTTGCTCAACTTTCTCCAACATCATCTCCATAGAGAGCAAGCAACAGTCTGAATTTACAGATCTGCACAGAGGAAGCTCCACATTTTGAAGTTTTTCCTATTTGACTCTTTAAAAAGAGAAGCTAAATCAGGGTGCCCTTTAAGTAGAGAATCTGCAGAAACACAGGTCTCAATTTGCCTCTGAAATGATGGTATTCTATGCCATTATGCAATTTCTACTATATAATCCAGAAATTAGATTATTGCCCTGGGTTTAGAAGTTCAGCTCCACCAAATTGTCTGAGATTTCACTATGCAGTACTCCTCGGAAGACTGAAAAGTAGTAAAGGGGATAAGGAATAGAAGGACATGCCATGTTGATGAAGGTTCCTAAAGGTCCCCAAATTTATCAATGAAAAAAATCCTTCCAAAACCATGACAAGCAAATGGAATTAAGAATATGCATTTAAGACATCTCCAAGGGTTTTTTTTCCAGGTGAAAGAATTACGTTTCAGAGGTTCAATATGACAGAAGAAGCTAACAGTGGAATTCTGCATATTCTTTCATGATCCCCAAAGAAGCAGACATACTTTTGCAGAGAATAAATTTCATCCCATAACTGAGACTTCTTACGATTCTCATTGCATAGATCATTACAGAATAGAAACCATGTCAATACTACTTATCAAATTATTAGGCCTACTCAAAAAATTGCCTCGAACTCAAGTCAATAACAAAGCCTTCCCATCTCCAATAGTGCTGAAATAATTACAAAGTCTGTATTTTGCAGAGGAGCTACTGAGCCAACCCGTAGTAACTCAGGCCATACATTAAGGAGTGCACATCTATTACACCGCTGTTTTGACGCTGTTTCACACACTGTCTTACTAACTTTTTTTTTAGGTGCATATAGCTTTGCCAGATCATAACAACATTCTACTGAAATCCTCCATTCTCAACTGCTTTCAGCAATTAATTTCTCTCATTACAATATTCTGATTTTCAAAAGTTAAATTAAGTTTCAAAGCAAGATGGCCAAAAATGAAAAGGTAACACAAGTTTCAAATCCTCCCCAATGAATTTAGCAGAGGGGAGTAAGAGATCTCAATAACTGGAATAACAGAAATATAATTTGCTTTATGTCTCTGACAGAGAAGAACTGCAGTCCCATGCAGTAGTTCATGATTATTTATGACTACTTCTGTGCTACCTGAACGTACAGCACTGATGCCTCGAGACAGGAACATAAAAAAAGCTACCATCTAACTGCAGACACTTATCCAAGATACCCAAAGTGAGGATGATTTACATACTGAACACAGTAAATGAGCTTTTGGAACTTCCTTCATTGGCTACAAATGGAACCTGGAACAGCTAACTTCATAACCTGAGTGTATTGGTTACTTATATAAATGTAAGTAGCCTGAAACCCAGCTAATCTCTCTGGCTGACTCAACAGTGAAAAGCTAAGGGGAGGTATACATGAAACTTGATAAAGATGACTATTCCCAATGATTAGTGAAGCACATGCAACTGGTTCAGAGGGACCTTTCTGTCACAAAAGGTAAGAGTTCTGGTAAATAACAAGGTACCATATATTCTCTGTGGTTTTATGTTTCTAAATAGAAAGAAAACAGGCAAGAAAAAACACAAACAAAAACAAAGAATGATGATCTAACTTCGTACCACGCAGGACAGAACATCCTTGGTACCAAAGACTACTGAGGGAATAAAAACTTGATGAACAGTATATTTCTGCCGTAGGAAATTACTATTATTGCCCAATTGCAAATGAGGAAAGGACAGAGAGATCCTATAGAAATGTTCTCATTACAATGAGGTTTTATTTATCCAGTTTGCAAAACCTGCACCTATAACAGAGTATAAACAAAAACACAAACCAGGCAAAATTGAAGTCTTAACAAAAAAGGCTTAAAAATCCAGAGTCCCACTGAACTTTTACTAGTATCTTATCATCAATATATATTACCTTTTAAACTCACCTCTATAAAGCCCGAAGAAACCTTCATAACGTAGCACTTTCTTGAAGCAATCAAAGCTGTTTTTATACATAAGTTCTCCCACAAAAGAGCCTGTAGAGCGCTGGTTTTGCATTCGAGTTTTTACCAAATCAATTGGGTAGACAGCAGTGGCTCCAACAGCTGCAAATAAAAATCAACCTCTAAGAAAACATGATTTTGCATTTGCAGGATTTGACTGCAACTTTTATCTTCCACATATACATCTCAAGTATCAGTTGTATCTTTTTCCTCCACAATATATTCTGGATACACTGAACTGCCTCCCACAGTTTAAACAAAAGCATTTCTCTGGCCATACCTTATTATTAATCTGATTCTTCTGAAACTGCTTTGGTGACAAATCAGATAGGAACACCACCTGAAAACTCCAACGTCTCATAAATTACAAAACTCTTGTAGACCAGATGACCCCTTCCACTTACAGATATCCCATCCCTTAGACACGGCTCTAAGGGAAAGACTGAGAAGCCTTCCACACTAAAGGGAAAGGCAGAGGGGAAGAAAAGCAGAAGAAGAAAAAAACCCAAACAGTGAAGATGAATATTCTTTTCTTCAGCCAAGACTAACCTCCAGCAACTGAACCAAGGGCAAACCTGTACGCTGATTCTGCAATCTGGATGAGAATAGGTCGAGACACATCACCTGGAGCTTTCTGTCAAGGCAGGATTTAAAACAAAAGGAAAGACAAAAAAAATCAGAACACCGTATTTCACAAGAGAACACCTCATGAACAAACAGATCCAAGTATACAGATACCTGGAAAAAATCCCACAGTACACTGAAGATTCTGTTTTCAATTACTATTTCTTTTCCACTGGTTTCTAAGAGCCTTATACTGTAGCCTCTTCAGATTGGAATAGCAAAGAATATAAAGACTAATACTACAACAAAATTATACAACTCCAAAATCAGTAGTCTAAGTGTGCATATGAGGGCACACATACTGCATCTTAAGTAATTAATTTTCTACAGCTAAAAGCAACTCCAGTTTGGAATTTCTTTCTACTGTCACCGGAATCAGGTATAACTATTACTTCTCAAGCTATCAAAACAAGTATGCAAGCCCTGTTCATACAGATTAGCTAAAGGGAAACAAGGTTTCATAAAGCACCCCCACAATTTAATTTTGCTCACAGTCTATCAGACTCAATCTAATGAAAAATACATTTCAGAAGAGCTCCCAATTTAAAATTGCTATCTAATGAAAGAAAAGAATTAGTAAAACAGAAGTTCTGCAGGGTTGTTAAGCCTTCCATAGTTGCTGCCACTTTTTGTAATACTTTTTTTTTGTTTTAAGATACTACAAGTAAAAGAACAAAATAAAAATATTAACACAATTTTTTCCTGCAAATCTGTAGGTGGAGTTGGTCAGAAAATCTTTTTAGTCTCAGCATTGAGCAGCTGATATTAAAAAGGAATTGGATGGAGACATATGGATGGACACATATGTAGAAGAAATGGCAAGATTCAAGCAGGTTTATATGTCCTAGCCTCTTATAATGGCGTAAATCATACTAGCAAAGACAGTGGCCTCAAAGCAAAAATTGAAGAAGCTGCTACTTTCAGCACCGCATTTTTGGCTACATTTTACTGCCACCTATTGTAACTTATGTTATTTGATATTCAGTCCAATGTAAATGCTTTTAACTCCTTTAAAAGTCTTCTAGGAATAGATGGTGAGCTTTTGGGAGCCAACTCATTTGAATCCATCCCAGCACAGTCAACATTTAGGCACTGCTCAAGCAAACAGAAAACCACCACCCTAGATATCGTCTTAGAGCAGTGCTGGGGGTGTTCACATGTAGGGGAGGGAGCAGAAGAAGAGAAACAGAAGAGACTCATATGTACACACACACAGAGGCCTGGCTTATGGCCTGGTAGTCCTAAAAATGTAGCCTGCATCAACTCATTGTGGTCAAACTGGCGTCTCTGCACAGACCCAGAGCAGGAAAAAAAAAACCCCTAAGTCTCACAAGACACAAAGTTAAGGCTGCCTTAAAATAGAGACAGAGAAAGAGAAACAGAGGGTTAGTTTTAAATCCATCTGTATAGAACCTTGCGCCAAGGAGAATACAAGATATGCAAAAACAATATGAAAACTAAAAGATCAACAGGTTTGACATTTAAAGAACACTCCTGTTTCTTTTCCCTCAAACACAACAAAAGTTCATTTGCTGTTATACCATGAAAAGTCAATATTAATTTGTTCTGTGAAATGCAGAGAATATTAATGCTTTTATATATTTTGATGCTTACATATATATATATTTTTAATAGTGAAACTGTGATGGTAGACTAAACATAATCTCTCCTATACTGATATTCAGCACAGCATAAGGCAAAGCAGAGAATACTGTAAAGCCAAGAACATGCATGTGTGTTCAGAAGAAGGGCTGCCATTTAATAGGCTAGATGCTGAATTTACTATCCATATCTGAAGCAGGAAGTCTTCTTTCCTCATCAAAAAGAACAGAGAGAACAGAATCACAAAACAGAAAACCTTAATTCAGTATACATCTAATATTTACTGAATGGGTAGATGATGCTCATATATATTTTATCTTTCCAAAGTAAATTACATTTAACCTGTGAAAATGTAGCTCAAAAAAGGGGCACAGAGAGCAGATGGAGAGAACATGACACAAGTTAAAAATAAATTCTAACCAAGTTATCCTCACATGTTCCAGAATACAAGAGAAAAGCAACTTATCTGGCAACACAGAAGGACAGTGGCTATGTATTTACCTGGCACTGGAAACCAATAATAGCATCACACTGGCTTCTGTCCTTACCTGCCTCTGAGCCTCAGCCAGGTTATAGGGCAATGTCCCTTCCTCCAGAGGAGCAATTCTTTCAATATCAGCTAATGTCATGCGCCTGAGGAAATAGATTCAGCTTAGCATTTGCTTAGAGATGGGTGTACAGATCACAAGAAGTTACCAGCACGTGGCCACTACATTACACTCTCCCGTTCCCCAACACCACAGCCCATCCCGTCCAAGAGGAGAGGAGAAAAGGCAAGAGAGGAGGATGGATAATTCTCCACTTACCCCCGTGGCTCATACAGATCTGCTAACTGAAACAAGATGTCAACTTCCATGGGTGTAACCTGACCAAATCTCTGAGCTGCCAGAACAAACTCCTCTGCAACAGAGTAAAAATACAGAAAAGAAAACTAATCAAACCAGAACAAATAATCCACAGCACCTCAGAGTTGCCTTATATTTTAGTATTAAAAATATATGTATATTAGTATGGTGAGTGAGGGAGAAGGGGAAAAAGGGTGACCCACCACCACATAAATGTATGTTTTAAATGGTCTATCCTTCATTCAAGTAAGTACAACTCTCTGGTCTTAAAGCTTAACACTATCAGCAGGATTTAGGATATCTGACATACGGTATCAATCAGTTGCAGGTCAGAGGGAAAAAAAAATACTAAAAAGCAAGCTGAAAAAAACCAAAACAGGAGTCAAGAGATGTGGAATTTTTCATGCATAGTCCCAGTAGGCCACATTAATGAAACTTTGGCATTGCAGAGGGAATTCTCAATAAAAGTGGTTAGATACAGCAGATAACATCTTGTTCCAAGCTTGTAGATCAGCTTACTGTGCCGCCAATACAAGTTTATGGAATTCTTCAACTACCCTTGAAGGTCACTTTAATAGGCTGCCAATTTGGCAGGAGTCCTAGGAAGTTTTTTAAACTTTTAAATATCTTTACATACTTTCCTCACCCTGCCCCCACCGCCAGTTTACTGGGACCTTTTTCTGATTGAAACAAAATGGAAAACCTGGAGGGTGGACTCCAACCGCAGCATACAAAACTGAATGGCCTACCAAGGAATGCTAATGAGGCAGGCTTTCTCCCCCTCCCATTGATTTAAAAGCACACAGATGAGGTCTTTCCCTCCACCCACCCCAATCAAACTCCCAAGGAAACTTCCAGACTGCAAACATTTCTACCAACCCTTAGTGACTTCCACATCTTTTCTATTCCCAGCCAGAGTACTGTAGATCTTTCTAATGAGCTCCATGTTGTTAAGGAGAGAATTAAATCCATTAAAATAGGAAAAGCTGACCTGATGGGAAGTGGTACCTCCAGCAGCCTAGAGTAGAGACAGTAAAAGAAGAAAAGAGAAAGGAGACTGTTACAAGGCTAAGAAAAATCTTTAAATAAAGGTTTCTAAACAATATTATTTTACAAGAACAACAGTAGCACAGGCTGGCTTTAAAAAAAAAATACAAAATAAAGAAAACTATGAAAGATTCTTATGTTACTGAAACTAATCATGACCAGAATGTAAAACTCTCTCCACCCTACAAACCTAAACAACCACATATGCAGGATTATAACAACATAACCAGTAGTAATTTACAAAGTTCAAGTTTCAGTACTGCTTCAGTTGGAAATGTTTCATAAGTCGGCTTATTTCTAGTAATGAGGAAATCTACTTCTACATGTTAAGTGTATTACTATACAGAAAATTTCCACAAAATCAAAACATACTCTGAAAAGGTCAAATGAAACATTTAAATTCACAGGCATTTCAAGACATGGAAAACCAGCAGCAAGCTCTCAGGCTTATATCGGGCAGTGAAACAAAATGGGAACAATAAGATTCAAACAGTTATTCGTTCTCAAAAAAGAAATAAGCCTAAACCTTTATTTTAAAGTGGTGTTGGATCTGCACACAGAAAAATTATTGGATCAATTCCCTATTTAAAGTATAAGATTGGTGATGAAAGAAATATCTGAAAACAACGCATAAGCTTGCCAAAATCTATTTGACCTTGAGGGAGAATCAAAAATCTTATCTCAGATTTTATGAGAGAGCATATGATCCAGTAAATCTGGTAACAAGAGAGAGGAGACAATCGAGGAAGAAAGTATCAGATGTCATTGTCAGTCCCTGAGTCTTCTGGCTACGCTTTTTGCTGTGTATGTCTTCCAATATTCTGTCCAGGCTTTGCAGCTCTCATCACATCACACATCTCCCTGGAATTCTCCCTTGCAAGTTGAAGCAGAATAGTTTCCTTTAAACCTGGATATGGCCAGACAGTGGATTACATGAAAACAGCTGCTACAAGTTCCCAAGATTAGCAACTGTTGCCAAAACCAAACCTACTTTTTTTCTTCCAGTGAAACTGCAGAATTGTAATATTTAATTTGGTTTATGCAGTTCAAGCTGAAAAAAACGTACATTCAACTGTAACAACTATCAGTTAATACACAGTGAATGTCCTTTGGCGATGTCCCAGTTCATTCAGTGTCCCAGGTTCTCAGAAATTACTCTCAGGAGCTTAGAACTGACATTATAAAGCAGGACCTTTGAGGATGACTTCCTAAGTGGGATGCAATGGCATTTTGACAAATTTGACACAGTCTCCTATGATAGAATGACTGGAAATAGTCAGGCAAACTACATTTGCAGGCCATTATTTTTCAGTCCATGTACAGGCTTTGTCCTTTGTCACAGGAGACCAGGAACATTGAGGATACATATTCTGCAATAAGGGTTAGCTTTCATATGTGTAGATAATAACTGCTAAATTTAAACCCATGCATCCATAAACTAGACTATGTGCCACATATAGCGGTTGAGGTACATAAAAAAGGAATCCCACATCTGTATGCCAAGTTGGAATACCAGAACTACTCACAGCTACTAGGCATTCTTCTACAAATGGTGTCAGCATGTGTGGCCGGATAGTGACCATAATGTCCCTGAAGTCCATAGCTGTGACTCTTCCAGCCTGAGCATTGTCTCTCTGCACAAAAGCTTGTTTAGCATGTTCTAACTGTATCTCCTGAAAACATATGGGGGGGGAAAAAGAAAGTTAGTTTCAAAATCATCACCTTAATAGTTAAGATTTTATATCATGCAATCCTAAAAGATACCTCATACATAACAAAACTCAACAAATGTAATCTAATTTCAATTGGATATTGTATGCGTAACTCTCAGACTTTCCTGTCAGTGGCATATTCTATCATTGAGCTCAGTATCTAGGACAACTATCGCGATTTCTCTGCTGTCTGGATATTAGCTCATGCAATTCATTTAACTGAGAAATAGAGGACATGTATCAACACACTAGCGCAGGGAATCCCCACTCATGAACATTGAAGTGTTCCATGACGTGCATTATACAGTTTATTGCATGAGTCACAGCAGGTCAAAATACTTTCTGTAAAAGCATTTGCTACTCCCTGAACGAGGACAATGCAATCATCAGAGATTTCCACGTAGACACCCACTAATCCTGAAAGCATTTCCTCAAAAGCATCCTCATTTAAAACATAAAGTTATTTGTCTACAAAAGACACCAGCAGTTTAATTTAGAACTCCTTGTATTGTGACTGATTAAAGATCAGTTCTCAATATTTCAGCAGTAGTAACAGGCAGAGATCAATCATAAGCATTATCTGATGCAACCACCTGATAATCTCATTTTGTGATTCAAATGTATCCTGAGAGAAGAGGGAAGAAAAAAGGCATTTAATCTCTCAAAATTGTATCTTTTTCTACTGTGGTCTTCACCCTTTCTTCATAAATTACTATTAGACTGCTTTCTTTTTATTTTTCATTTAAAAGGAACAATCCTGCACAGACAGTAACTTGATAATACATGTAGGCTTTTTGTTCAGTTCTACAGGTTTGCAAAAACCAGAAATACCTTTTGGTGATGATGCAGTTAGACTTCCCAATCTATATTTCCTCGCTGAATGAAGGAAAACAAATCATTGCCATGTCCTCCCTTTAAATTTCAAAGCTTATAAAAACTTCTTCACAGAAATACAGTGCTGAGTACTCATAATCATATCAGTTATTCAGAAAATGGAATCAGAGCAAAAGTATGTCAGCAATCCTAAGCAAGTCTTGCAGTGCATCATGACACTATCTGTTATTTCCATTATATTTGCAAATATATGCCTTAGAAATCATATTAAGCCAAGACTCAGGCTAGTCAAGAATCACCAGCACAATGCATTCACATATAAATTGGTATTTATCTCACAGCAGCATCAAAGGGAATAGAGAGTGGAGGGTGAAAGGCGAATAAAGCTGGTGCAGGATTACACCTGCCGGAGGCCTGCAGCCACCATTCCTCCTTCTGCTCATTCTGCTCATGCTAAAGCCATGGATGCACAGTTTTTTTCATTTCAGCCTCCTGACCTCTCCAATTTTAATCCCAATTTCTAACTAAAACACTGCACCCTGACCTGAAAGGCATGATGAAAATGTCCTAATATATTAGGAAGGAGGGAACGGGTGGCAAGGAAAAGACTGACCAATGTTTCGAAACTGCATTTCACTAGTGGGATTATTTTTTTTGATGAGAAATGCTTGTAGGAGTTATAATTTGAAGTGTTACAATTTCAGTTTTGTCACGTTAGCTTTACATTACGGCCCCCTACATGGAGGTGTTACAATTCAGCAGTAATTCACTGTGGCTGGATGCAGCCATGTAAGCTTATGCTTCACTCCAATTGTGACTATAATTTCAACAGAAATTTGGAAGTGAGCAATTTTGGGAGGTCTACGATAGGAAGAGCACATGAAGACAGAAAACCTTTGTCAGCCTGAGGCAGGCAGCTACTCAGGAGGCAGAGAACTCTGAAGAGGAATCAGGTATGATAACTCTTGTATTCCTAAACACACCTGGCAGGTGGAAATGTATGAACAAATGAACAATGAAGTTTTTCATTCAGTGGCAGCATCACCAAAGAAAAAAACATTAATTTAGCAGAAGGATTACACAAGAAACTGTGAACATTGCTTTCTTTTCTCATTCATTTTGTTTTAACCACTAAAACTGCTTGCGGTATTGTGCTGCCAGAATCCAGCACTAAAACGCAGTAGAAAACCTGGACACCACTTGTAGAAGTCCCATCTGTTCCCATCTGTGTACACCCGTCAGTGAGTTTTGAGGTGCATATACCGCTGGCGGGACCTTGGCTGACAGTGATGTCTCAGCCTCAGAGCAAAGAAGGGCTCACGTTCCAGAGAGATATGTTAAGCGCATGTTTCTTGTCATCACCAGCTAATTGCAAAAAGGCTGTTAGTACTACAGTTGAGTACAAGCCAAAACAACCCATCCCCTCCTTGCTAATGTGATTCCTTTCAATCTTCTTCATACATGTGGAACTCACTAGGAGAAGAATTACCCCACTTTGTTAAACACATGGTTAAGGACTCAGTGCTGCTATTTGCCCATGTTCATGTCAGCTAGAAAACAGCCACTTAGCTGTAGACAGGCAGCAAGACAAAACTCTGAATAGGATGATGTCAGTCTTCTGGAGCTCCCCCTTTGTACCTCCTCCTTAGTACAGAAATTAAATGGTTTAAGCATGCTGCAAATAAAGATTCATCCCACCTTCTCAGAAACAGAGGGTCTCTTTAGGCTAGTTATTCTGAGCTGCACTATGCATTTTCCAGTGCACCGAGCAGAAAAAAGCACAGGGACCTTCAACCACATGGTATTCCCAAACCATGACAGCAACACAGCATACAAGACCATGAGGACCATTACACAGTAACATGTTCAGTCTCAAAACTAAATTTCACCTATAAAGTCTGTCACAGAAAAAAGACACGTCATTTCTCTAATTGCTGTACATTGAATAACAATGTAATAAACTCCTGAAGTGTTTAACTCAAAAGAAAGGCTATCTACTCCCTCAGTCTCCAAATGTGAAAGTTGAGACATCTCACAGCATGACTAACTACATTTCAAAATGAGGCTCAGTAGCTACTAGCAATTTATCTAGGAAATCTTTATGAGATCTTCTAACACTGCCTATGCTGTGTATATGCAGCTGAGACAGAAAATACCAACTTAAACAGAAAAACAATAATGCAAGTTGTGGTGTTCAGAGATGTTATCTGACTTGCAATAGTTTTTATATTTTCACCTACTTCAGTCCAATATTGTTTACCTAGACAGATTAAGGTTTAAAGAAATACAAGCCTCACTGCAATACAAATTACACATCCTAAAGAATCTTCTGCAATTAGAGTTTCTATAAACTTATATATACTTGGAAAACAAGCTTCTCCCTTGATGCTGGAAGTCCAGAATTCCCCCAGGTAGGCAAGACTTTGTGAAAAATTAATTTGCACACCGTGGCAGGCATGCTGGCACCACAATTTTCATGAAATTATTTCCTACCTAGAGATTTTAGCTCAGCTTTCATTTATAGCTCATTAAAAGCTTCTTTACTTTCCCCTTAGATAGAAATATATGTTTGGGTTCCATCCCAATGCATCTACAAGTCATCAGATACAGCACAATTCTTTCCACTGGAGTAGATCCTGGGGCTCAATCACAAAGAGTACTACTTCATCAACTAATATTTTGGGCACAAGTGAATTCCCAGACAATGTGGAAATGGATTTACCAGCCCCACACATAAGCATATGTTAAAATTTATCTTGCAGAATAGATTTTATATGTTGAGAAAGGGGCCAATGCTGCTCTTTGTGAGGCAGACTTGCCACATAGGTGATGATGCAACATGGCCATATCCAAACAGATATAACTGTGATGGATATACAGTGGAGATATATAAGCTAATTTTAAACTAGCAAAATGGGAAGAAGGGTAAACAACACAGCTCGAGCTCTGGGCTGATGCAAATAGATTGTTAATTGCATTAAAGCCAAGCAGTTTGGAGGCTATACTTCTGGGCATCTCTGCCACTGTAGACAAAAAAATTGCAGGTAGGATATAAATATTCAAAATCCCATATAAACTCTTCCTACTAAAAGCCAGAAGAGTTTCATCTTGTGAGTGGATAAAACATACTACTGTTATTTTCCATGTACATTCAGCTTTGCCAGAAGTGATGATTAGACCAAATGCTGCAACAGATAATGAATATGTAAAAACTTTGTGTGGCATAATAGGACCCAACATGAATGAATTTGAATCTAGCTGGATTATTTCATTAAAAGTTGCAAATTTCATTGTACTTACAAAGCAGTACCTGAAATGCCTTACTGAACCATCTGGTCCATGTTAAGTGCAATGTAAAGAGCATTCACACATCAGGAATGCAGAAAGGTAATTTGGTATCCACTGTGGTCTCCTGCTGTCTAAGGTCCAAGGTCTAGACATCAGACCAAGTAGGCTGACTCATGCACAGGCAGAATGTCAGAAGGAAAGGCTGAATACCAAAGGTTACAGAGCTTAAAGGAAGATTTCTATGCCTGACAACATTAACTCTCCAGTTAATGCTGAGAGCCATTTCTGTGCCCAAACTTCAGTATCTGTAATGCACTGCTGCAAGGCAAGAATCAGCAGGGAAACTTGGGTGCATCAAAGATCTACAGTTCTAGAAAGTGGATAAACAGATGTACTCAATTACTGTGACAGACTGAGCATCCTAACAGACTATACTGATAGCAGACAGCTTCAGCCGTCTTAGGACAATCCATTTATGGAAAAGTTCTTGCTGTTTGCACCAACGCTGAGAACATTTTTATTAGCAGCCTTAGACCTTTTCCTGAATGCATCTCACCTCTCTAGAGGACACCCAGAACCATCACTCTTATTCTCCAGATTTATGCTCTTCCTCCTTCTATAGATCATCATCAAAAGGGCTGCCTGGCTCATAAGGACCACTGATGTGCTGCAGCATCTTTTATTCTGCAAGGCAGCTAGCTAAGATTCACTTTTGCAGTAGAGCCAATTGAAAAATAAAACCAAAACAAACAACAAAGAAAAAGAAGCAGGAGCAAGACACACCAAAACCAGATACAATTCTCCCCAGAATATGATCACATCCAAGAAAAGTCATTTAAGACAAGGAAAGAGGAACACCCCCGACAGGATGAGAACGCTTAGTAGTTAGGACTTATCTCCAAAATTAGGAAACTCCTGCCTCAGCTCTTCTTTTCCTGATTAAAAAAAAAAAAAAACCATGAAAGAACCCAAAGACACAAAGAAAAAACTCAATCTTTCACATGCCAAGCCATGAGGTTACAGGCTCTTTGAGGTCTGTGGCACTACCCCCTCTCACTGTTCCCACCCCTTTTTTTGTGAGAAACTGTCTTTCTCTTCATTCTGGATTTTATTTCAGGTTTTCCTCAGATCTCTAAACAGACAGACACATGAGGCAAATAGGAGTGGTACTCTGTTAAAACTGTGATTTTAATCCACCAAAATCAGGATACATAACCAGAGCTTATTCTGTTATTGCAAGGAGACCCTAGAACACCAGAACATGTAGCCAAAAGCATTTTTTCCTAATCTAGTAACACATTTGCTTTTTTTATCCAAAACTGGTTCTACTGCATTATTCTGCCACAAAACTGGTTTATACTTCAGCTACTTAGGAGTTACAATAGTCAACACAAAACCTAAGGGAATACAGTTTAATCATGTGATACCTGACGTCCTCTTCATACCAAGTTAATTAGGCTCTGTTCTACAAAGTCAATTTGAAACATTTGTCTCAATAGCATTATCTTAATTATTCCTCATCAAAATGATACCACCTCCTACTGTGAACTAACATACTTGTGTAAACAAGAAAAAAAGAAACCTTGCAGCCTTGAAGCAGGTTCCCATTTTAAAACTCTCTAGTGTAAATACTAATGCAAGCATTAAGTATTCAGAAGGAATACAAATAAGAAACTCACGCGTTTCACCACTTCAAGAATCACTTTTTCTACTGAAGACTATTTTAACAGTACTGCTGAAATGCAGATAAACTATTTTTTTTCTTAGAACAGTATTTTACGTTCTGTAGCAAAGAACCCCAACGTATGAATAGCCAAGAACTCCTTGCAAAAGAAAGACAGTATTTTATTCTCTATATACCACAAGCAAGGCTAAGTAGCATTTCCTTATCTGAGATACTCTTAAGTCAAAAAAGGTCAAAAGTAAAGAAGTATGTGTAAAGGGCTTGCAGCAAAGCATCTTTTTTGGATATCATTGAAGTAAACACATGTTTGGTAAACATGCTGTTTACAGACAGAATTACTTCTTAATACCAGCCTGACAACTGGGTCCAAAATGTTCAGTACTCTCATGTAACATTCTTTGAATCATGGATTTAAATATACAGGAGATTTTCAGAATTAGAGGTCTAGGTTTTTAATTTCATGTCTGTTTACACAGCACTATAGAAAAGATCACCTGCACACAGCTGCCAAAAACAAAGGAGAAGAAAAAATTCAGCTTGCCTGAATCAGCAGTTTTACCATAAGCATATTGTATTTAATAACACACTATTATCCAGCACTCTGATTGTAAAGACTATACTTGGTCTATCTTTTAACTTTCCTACTAGCATGGTACTTGGCAGGTTTGAAATAGTTTCATTCTTGCATCCTTCTTATTACTCTTGACAAACTGTATTGTATTAGACCCACCAGTAAAAACTGGGTGAACTCTGGGTATGTTAGGTGTCTTTTTCTATCCTTTCCAAAATGCAGCTGTACGAACTCTGAATTCCAGTTAAAAGGAATGTGCTGATGAATCGTGGTCTGGCCAAAAACTTGCTTAGCATCCTCTGGGAAGAAAAGAAAAATGTTCATTTAATAATGAAATAAAATAACCACAAAAGACAAGCATATAAACAAATATGACATTTTCTAGCAGGAAAGTAAATATTGCTCACATAAATTAGTAACATACTGCAAAGCAAACCTAATATTTTTGTTTACCAAAATCTTCATAAAGTTTTGAACACCCTCACAGTTTCTGAATAATTCTTTTATTTGTGAATTTTATACTCAAAGCATTTGCTTAGAAGAGACTCTAGATATTTGAAGTTTCCAATTCAAGCAAGAAAAGACTAAAATTAAAAGTCAGCTTATAGAAACAAGACTAAAGCTAACCAATTTCCAGCATAATCTTTTCAAGCTGCTAACAATGAAAGTTTTGTGTGACTATAATTCAGGCTGTTGTATTATTCCCAGAGTTTACCACATTCAAACAAATCAACTACAAAAATTTCAGTATTTCAAGATCTGCTTCTCTGTAGTTGGAGCAGTGGCATGCAGGACAGAGAATGGGGGGACATGGCAGGCAGGAACACAAACTTATCACCACTTCCAGCACTAAGCAGAACTTAACCCTAGACCTCTGCTACAAGGAGAGGGGCAGTGTAACAAGTTTGTTTAATCACAACAAAATGCAAGCTTCATAGTTTAGTAGTCGTAACTGGCCAACGGCCTTTACAGAGGTTTTGGTAATACACGGCATTTTTGGTAAAGAAACAACTATTTGAAACACATCAAGTTGTATAATCATTAATAAGTACCATACATTGCTGGAACCGTACAGTACATATTATAACTAATGGAAATGGCAACAAGATCTGAGGAAGTACTTGTCTCACATGACAGTGCCCACTTCTATGTGACAGTCTGTCTCAGCCAAAACTACAAAGCAAAGATACCTTCTGAAGACATGGCCAGAGGTTCCCAACTGCTGTAAGCCTTCCTAATTGCCATACAATTTTCCAGCAATGCCAGCCAAGAGCCCATTCTTGTCTCCTGCTAGCTCCTGCAGGCTTGGAGAGCTGGTTCCCAGGGCACACTCCCTACCCACAGGCAGGGCCCAGGAGCTGGTCTCCTGCTCCCTTCACGCTTTGTAGAATAAAGACCAGAAGCCCAAACCCCAAGCTCTTGTCTGTCTCTGCCAGCAGCAGAGCTGGAAGCCAGTTCCCAAGCATGGCTGGTGCCTGGGGTCAAAGAAATCATTGGAGCTTTGTGCCTGCCTGTGTTCAGAACAAGCTGGGAGCCACCTTGCTGGAGCCAGCCTCTGCCTACCAGGCAGGCCTGGGAGCCGCCTTCCAACTCATCCCACCGCCACAAGTGAGGGTGGAAGCCAACTCCTTGGGGCCATGAGGTCCCATCTCCTGCATAAATTGAGTTCTGGCTTCTGGTTCAGGCCATGCCAGCCAGGCACAGCAGCTCTGCTGACCTGGGGAGACCCAGCCAGGATGGAATTCCCACTTTTAGACAAGGAAGTGGGAAAACTGAGAGCAGGGTGGCGTGGCCAAGAGCTGGGAAGATGGCAGGAAGTACCCTAGTGAATGAAGGATAAAGACAGGAAAAAACAGTCCCAAGGAGGTGAAAGGGGTAAGTGTCCTTCTGCACAGACCCAAAAACACTGCAGCTTGTGCATAGCCACCAGGACAGCTTGTTCTAAAGCAAGGGGGCCTTCACAGAGAGAGCAGAGATGATACTGCAGAACTCTTCCAATCCCTCAACACAGTTAGTAATTTCATCTTTAAAAACACAGCCCCCACTGATCCCAAGGAATCAGTGGTGAAAAGACAAGTTGGATTCAATTTACAAAGACTGACCCCAGTTAACACCAAATTAATAAAATTCAGAACTTCAAGTCCTAACATCCTATGAGAATTTTCTCCAAGCAACATCAGTGCCCCCAGGACAGCATTGTTCATTCACGTCTTCATGCTCCATCACAGCCAGCTTGGATCTTGTCTGCCAGCATTTTCCAGAAGCAAAACTCTGCTCTCAAGGCAATGGGAGGTAAAGCCAGTTGGTTCAGGGTGAGGTCCTGCTCCTCTACTGATAGTCTTGTATTTAGCATGCTTCCTACTGACACAGCTCGAGGCACCTTGTCACGTGTCATTAGAGATAACCTTTATGCAGTTTCTGCTTTCTGACAGACTTCCTCCAAAGAAGGCAACCACCATGAAGAAGGCAGCCTGTCTTACACACAAACAGGAGAAAATAAAGGCTGTCTCTTCAATTCTGCTTTTCCAGAGGAATGAAGATATTCCCAGGATAACTCCGGTACCTGTCTCTTGCACAGAAATCAGATGCTCATCTGTTTCTTTACCTTTCATCTCACCTCCAGAATTTCCCCACAGCAAGACATTGATATTACTTGGATGAGATTAGGAAAGAGTCACTGTTTACCAAAAGCTATGTTTGGTTTGACTCCAGATCTGTCTTTTTGAAAGAGAAAAGGCGCTTTCTTACTTGATGCGAGGCAAGGAATAGGAAAATCTTCGCTAACTAGTATAAAAGCAGCCTCAAATTCCTTTGATCAAGCCAGGCTCTTCACAACATTCACTTGTTAACATATGAAAGGTATGGAGTGTCATCTGATTGTACCTCTGTAATTTTATTTTAACTCCTTATCATACACTCGCTATCTTGAAGGAACAAACGCATCTCGATCCCCCAACTCTGTGCTTTGTAAACCCTCCTTAGTTTGGGGCCAAAAGAAAAATTCCAGCTCAAGAAAATCAAACATCAGGAAGTGAAAAGAATGGCAATTTCAGAATATCAGACAAAATATGAGTTTAATTACTGGCATCACAAATAGCAAAAGAACCCACAGCAATGATACTTAAAACCTTATCAAGCCAGCTAGGAATACAGTAAAGTCTATATCCAGGGCATTTGCACTCCCTTATCTATTTTAGAGATTAAAAAGCACACACATGCCTCAGAAGTTCATGTTAGTACAAATACCACTCCGAACAGTTCAAGCAGAGATGTACACTTAATTTTTGCTATGACTGAGAAATGCAGGCTACCCCATTAGTATAGGTATTTAGCACAACAGTAAGAGAACTCCCTGTACTACTCGATCTTCTCAAAATCATACTGTTTGTTGATGTCAGTATGACTTGGTAACTAATAACAGATACTTTTCTGACAAAGTGCATGTTGGATTAGACAGCACAGGCAGCCAACTGGAAGACTGTTTACTGTGCTTCTACTGATTCTTTGATGGCATGAGACAAGGTATCCTGTCTGCCACTGTCTTTTTACACATACCCTGTACTTCCTTTTTGCAACTATTTATGGTTCACAAACTCCTACACGTGCTCAGTGGACAGTGTTTTTCCTCTTTCCTTGCCAGGACTCATCACCCATTCATCTACCACAATGTCACTGACTCAGCCTTATCTGTAGTCAGATTGCCAGATTCAGACATTAAAGATCATTTTAGCCTGTGATTTAACCATCAAAAGGTATCCAATTAGGTACTAGAACTCACTCCAAGTTATTGTTCAGTTCTAACAGTATCATCTCCTAATTATCTAAGTCCAGTATTAAAATAAAAAATGGACAATTTTAAAATGCAGTTTTGCTTTAAACCTGCAGCTGAAGTTCCACAGCTACCCACAAGTCACGGAACTAAACACAGTAAAACAGAGAAGCAGCAAGGTCCTTCAGCAGCCAGGAGTTACTTTGTTTGCTTAGATCTTTTTTTAAAGGAACCAGTTTCACAGTTACAGAATAATTTGTGATGGAAAGGACATCTAGATGCCATCTAGCCCAACCTACTGCCAAAGAAGGTCCAACAAGGTCAGGCTGCTCAGGACCATGGCCACCTAAGGCTTGAGTATCTCCAACAATAGAGATTCCACAACCTTTCTGGGCAACTGTGATTTGATCCTAGACTGGTATTTAATCAAAATATCTGATCTAGTTGAAGATGTCCCTACTCACTGCAGGGAGGTAGGATTAGATGATCTTTGAAGGTCCCTTCCAACCCAAACTATTCTATGATTCTACAAAACAGAAGCTTTTGAATCCATACTAAAACACTAATATTTCAGGTTTAGTTTTAAAAACACAAAACAGTAATGCTCCAGTGTCTGGAGCCATAAGAGCACAAGACTGAAATCTAGCAAAACACATAACCATTTTTGTGTTGCACTGTTTGAACCAGAGCTGCTGGAAAGCAAAAACAAACAACAGGCTGAAGATTTTAAATGTTAATGTTTATAAATCCATGCTGTCGTTTCTGTCAATCTTAAAAAAAATTAAACTTTGAAACTCAATTTTAAAATAAATTGCAAGGTTCTAAAACAAATAATTGTTTGTCCTGTACTACCTCTGATTAAGAAACAGATACCTTGTCATTGGTTTCTGATCACTGTACAAAAAAGTTGTACTTTTTTTTTTTCCCAGGTGAACTGCTTGCTGGTTCACAGTGGAGGTATTTGGTCTTTGGAGTCCTGGGGGCTTTCTTGTGTCCAGTGTACTGACTGTTTATGCTTAGATGTTTACTGTACAAACAAGTATACTGCATTCACATTTCCATGCTGTGATTAAAAATTGTAATAGAAATAATGCTTTGGAAATAAATAAAATACTTTGGAAATACTTAGAAATAAAATGCTTTGGAAAAACTACAGGCACTCTTGACCCAAGAAAGACCACCAGTACTCCTCAAGTAAGGATTAACTATTTGGAAATTTAAAATTTTAAAAGAAAAAATTGGAAGTCATTATCCCAGTATATTTTACATTCAGGAAAGTCACTTGACAGAACAAGCTACTAAAACCTTTAATGGGTACAGTCCATAAATACCTGATGAATTACACCTGAAATTCTTTCAAACTGTTTATTTGCACAAGTACATAATTTTTTCACGCCATGTCATCATGAACTCAAAGCTAGTATGCTCTCAGGGTACAGCTAGAAAAAATTCATCATCTACAAAAATCCCATTACCCTTACAAAACAGCTGCAACAGTTTGGCAGAAAAGCTGTCATTGTAGGCTCTATTCTACACAACTTGTATGTTCTATACACTTTAAGTATGTCATACTTTTACACAAAAAGTGATTTGTGCATGGTATAGAAAACCTGAACCAAAACCCTGGGCCTTGAGAAAAAATTATTTTACCCAGCTGATATTAGTAATAGCACCTGCCATAAAGAACACAGGGTACTTTCTGTACAGAGGAAAACAAAAGACAAATTTGAAAAGATATGAATTATTGTAAGTTAGTAAGAGTTCCATATGCACCAGTAACTTTTTCAAACCCTTCTGGAAGTAACTGCTTCCATATTCATCACACTTAAGGCCCTGAACAGGAACATCGGAGTATCATAGCTACAACTTAAATTAAACCAAGCAAAATTAATGCAAAGTGTGTGGCATAGGTATTTTAGTATAAAGAGATAAGGTTTTTAAAACCTGAATATGCAAATCCCTGCCATTCAGCTCAGACAAAAGGTAGTATCTTTATAAAATCATATTTTGTTAACAGTTAAGCACCTCTATTCATGCATTTGGAAACAGTTTCCTTTAAAGGGCTGTAATAAAAAGTGTAATTTTTTACAAAGTCACTTAAAATAAATTCTACACAGAAGAAAGGCAAAGAGGAAAGTCCAGTTTGTCAAATTAAATTATTGATGAGAGTACCTGTTTCACCACCATCACCACCACTAGGAAACCCCAGCACCTTGCCAATTAAGACATGACCTAAAGCTCAGTGGAGATGAGAACAGAATGATTTCCACAGGCTTTGTTCCTCATTGCCCATTTAAGCCAACTCCACATTTCCATAAGCTTCACGATCCTGAGTGCACCACCAGATTCTGCAGCCTCTTCCCCATGACCCACTCATGAGCATGGGGAATCAGAGTCCAGGCAAACAGCTGCACGAGAAACAGCTAGGAGAAGCCTCATCTCAGGTCCTTGATCCTACTTCCCTGAGCCATGCTGTGGGTTTTCCTGCATCTCAGTGACCACAAACCTCTGACTTAACTTCCCAGCCTCAGCTTGCACCTGCCTCATCCCTGTGGACTTCTCTGGCTGATCCTGGTCACTGCACCAGTCCTGTTCTTCTGTCCTTGCTCAGGTAGCGTGGGACTGCACCCCTTGCCAATGAGATCTGTACCCCTGGCCTCTTGGCACCCTTGCTCTGCTGGAGGTCCACCTGTATGGTGGAGCAGCCAAGCCCCTGCTGCACCTGGCCACAGAAAAAGTATGATAAACTTGTACAAAAGCATGTGTCTACAGAGGCATGTCCATATATACGTCAAAAACACTCAAAATGCTTATTTTGTATTATCTTGTTTTACTGGAATTGCTGGAGTTTATCCAATGTTTGGGTTGCCTTTTTTTTTTATTTGTTTGGAGTTTTCGGTTTGTTGGGGTTTTTTCATTTACTCTTGAGACCATCAAACGCACAGCTAGTTTATTTCCATCATGCTACAGTCTGGCACTAAGTGTTCTATAATGATGACTTTTTATTTTGGAAAACGTATGTCAAGATCATATCTGCTCAGCTAAGATGTGGAAAGATGGATAGTCCAAGTAGTTGGTTGGGTAGTCCATTCACCCTCATTCACTCTGGAAGTACAAGCGCTACAGTCACCTTCTTCAACTGCCTGCAGCTTTGCCAAGGAAACAAGTTGAAATAGTTTCATAAATTAAATAACTGCAAATTAAATAACACATTGGAAGAGCTTCATTACTAAGGATTGCAAAGGAAAGGTACTCATCCCTCTAACTTCCCTCAACAAGCAAAAAGAGCACAAACGGCCATCACAGACACCTTTTCCACTGGTTAGAAACCCTGAAATAGCACATTACTGCTGTACTTTCACTGCCTTTTAAGTCCTTGCAAAACAAGGACCACAACCTATTCTGCAATTCTGATTTTAAAAAAATTAATTAATCAATTAAATTAAGTTCCTTCCTTCTTAAAATATAATGAGGAAAGTATCTGATAAAACGTTCAAACTGAAGCTGGCAGAGTAGAAACGGAGCACATAATTTGAAGATAATAGGATTGTATTACATGACTCAAGAAGTGTGGGGGCTGATTGGAAAAAAGATAGCAGACTTGGTCAGTGCAATTTATCTGCACACTATTGTGCAGTACCGCTACTGTTTTAAAACAGATTCATTCCAAAGAGTGCAAAACCCTCCCTTAGTGCACCTGATCCATTTAGACTTATATCAGTTTCATCTGCACCTGAAAACTGTGGCTGCACATACACACTTGCATATAAACACCCAGAAATCCTCTGTAATTCACTTCATTTGATAATTTGGTGTACATATGTGCACACGTGTAAGCGGTAGCTTATGTTTTCATAGGACTAGGTACTCAAAATTCACAGAAAATCCCCAAAGACAAAATTAAATTCAAATAATAAAAATGGCAATTTTAACCAATTTAACTACATTGAGCTAGTCCAGCTGTGGATGAGTGCTGAACTGTAATGGACAAACAGGGGTTTCCACTGCTTAACATAAGCCAGTGCTGCTTGTGTGTAACCAAAGCTGTCATATCAAATTCAATGCCCCCATTTCCATGTGGGTAAGTGAAATCACATCATCTGGACTCATTTCTGTTATTCCTATCATGGAGATGTTAAAAAAATGGGACTTTCAGAATCCAGACTGACTCAACACCTTTTTTTCACACTGGCAAAGGCTAATGTCACAGTAATTGTCCAGGAATACAAATTTACATCAGAATTCACGATTGTTTCCTACAGCAGTTTAATACACCAAGCAAAGTGATAAAAGCAAACTCCTGGCTCAAAGAAATTGACCTAAACTTTACACTTTACTCTCCAGTACAGACTTAAGAGCCCTATTTCTTTAACAGCTATTTTGCTTAGATAGGTGGTATTAAAAAAACCAAAAAAAAATTCTTGCAAAGCATTAACATGCATTTAAAGATTTAAAGAGAGGATCTGGTTCGAGACCATCTTAAGAACCTGAACATGCACAAGTCCATGGGACCTGATGAAATCCATCCACGGGTCCTGAAGG
>WYDI02023731.1:44925-76997 GCA_009867235.2 Psittacus erithacus | reverse complement strand
TAGGAATTATTTACAAACTTGGAGTAACAGGCAGTAGAGGGGAAAATTGTTTATTTATACTAGAGTGGCGCCCACAGATCCCCATCGAGCCCAGGGCTCAGCCGCCCCCATCTCACGGCTTGAGGAGCCCCATGCGCGCCGAGACACCGGAGCACTCTTGCCCGGGCCGCCGGAGGGGCAGCGGCGCTGCTCTGCGCGAAGAGGAAGGCGCGGAGAGCCCTGAGCTCGGAGCCTCCGCGGGCGCGGGGAAGCCCCGGGGGGGCTGCGCTGATCCCCGCGGGCAATGCTCGGTCGCGGAGGGACCTCGAGGGTTGGGCGTTATGCAACGCCCGCCTCGCTTCCCTCTCCAGGGCAGCAGAGAGGCCAGAGCGTTTAATGTGCCGATTCATTGCGGGCTCTGAAGCTATTTGTCCTTTTGTTTTGATCGCGCTCCGAGCTGTCGCGGGACCCCGTACAACCACAACTGCTTCTGCCTGCGGGCTGTCCCGGAACGAGTCAGCACGGCGGCTCCCCCGCCGGGAACGGCGCATCCCATGCGCTATGGCGGGGCTCGGGCAGCCGGGGACGGGGGGGCGCGGAGCCGCAGGGCGCTGCAGCACGTCCACGGCCGCCGGGGGGGGGAAATGCACCGCGGCGCTGTCCGTGGTGCTGAACCCCGCCCCGCAGTGCCGGGCAGCCGAGCACCGTCCGCGGTGCCGATAGAGCCCCCCCTCTGCCGCCGCCGCCTCTGTCCGCGGTGCTGAAGCGCCGCCGCAGCCCGACGCGGGAAGGGCGCTGCAGAGCCCCGGCCGGCAGCAGCCTGGTCCGGCCGAGCAGGGCAGAGCGGCCGCAGACCCTTCTTCTAGCTCCCAGGGGTGAATGGAGCTGGGACCCGTTCTCCTCCGACCTTCCCCTGGCTTTTCTTCTCCTTCGGCCTCGGGCAGCCCGCAAGTGAGCCTGGCAGCGCGGAGAGGCAGAACACAGCTCCCACCCCTGGCTGCAGACGGCGATGAGGCTGTCCGCGAGATTACACCCCTCTCCCTGCTTTCCTCCATCCCACCCCCGTAGCAGCGCAGGGGCCGCAGACAAAAAGCCGACCAGGTCTCTCTTTAAATATATCCTTTTTCCATTGCATTTTCGTTAATACCCCTCCCTCGTCGCTGCTCAGCCGGTCCCCCCCGGTAGTATCGCCCCCGTACCTCGGCTTGTGGAGCGCTACGCCGGGCCGCGGCTGCGAGGTCGGTGTGTCGGTGCCGCAGATGGGAGGCAAGGACAGCCGCCGCTGACCTCCCCGGGTCTCCTTCTTCAATGGATCGGGAGCCGTGCCCTCATCAAAGATGGCCGTCCTCTCCTACGTCAGCAGCTTTTAATAGCCCTCCCCAGCGGGGGGGGGGGAGAAGGAGGGAGGGAGGCGGGAGCGGGAGGGGAACGGAACGGAACGGAACGGAGCGGGGCCGGGCGGGAGGCCGGGCGGGCTTGAGTCATCGCCACCGCCGCACCGCTCCGCGCATCGCGCACCGGCGCCAGGGCCGCCCCTCTGCCAGTTCCCTCGGTGCGGAGCAGGGTGCAGGGGCTGGGGGCTGAGCGCGGCTGCGGGTGAACCCCCTGGGAAGCGGGGAAGTGGGCCTCCTGCAGCAGCGATTTCCTCCGCCAAAGGGGTGGTCCGAAGAGGGTATCCCTCTGAAGTCCCTGGTACTCCATATATGGCCAATCTACGTGGGCTTCTATTTTTATGTGTGATTTCTTCGTTCTCTCCCGCTTTTTATTTTGCAGAACACGCTGCCAGGGGTCTGGGTGTGTTAATCTGATTATTCCCCCTCTCCTCCCTCCGCCTAAGTGAGAGCAGCCAAGCACAAGGAAATTCACGGTTAAGGACGTGTGTTGTAGCTGATCATTTGAGGGATGGGCTCGAAAATGAGAGCGAGGAAGAAGTTGAAAACAAACAAAAGCCTAGGCACGTACACGCAGCTGTGAGCGCATCCCACTGCTGCTGAGGAGGGAAACGGTACCTCTGTTCCAGGAAAGAGCCCGGCTTATTTATAATGGATTAATTAAAATATTCATTCAGAGCGTACCTAATTTGGAGCAAATGGAGCTGTCTCCTGTGTGATTTCCGATGTGGAGGAAATCCTTTCATTTCATGCAAAATGCGTTTTTGTCAAATTTATCTCTTAATGGGGATTTTAATGAGGGATGGGGATTGCATCTGGAATGCGACGCTCTCTTTCATAACCTCAGTCATCCCTTCCTTTCCTTTTCATTCCACAAGCCTTCTTGTATTCATTTATGGAACCATCCAGACCTACAGACAAGTGGCGATGTCTCCCTCTACCCTGTCTGCGCCTCTCTTGTGAGCAATAACTGAGCGCTGGCTACATTTAACTCTGACACCGCACGTACAGGCTTTTCTAAATAGTCTGCAGATGACACAGAGTCAAAACATGAGTCCCACATTAGCAGTAATTCTACCCTCATCGTATTCCTCCCCCCTTTTTGCCATGGCAAGGAAAACCGGAAGAGAGGGAAGGCTATGCAGCTGTATTTTGGAGCGTGTTCATCTTGTGTTATGGTTGTATGGGGGTGTGGGAGGGAAGGGGAGGGGAGAGAAGGCGTGGGGGGAGAAGAAGAGAGAACTGCGGGTGATTCCTCCTCCCCTGTTCTGTAGTTCCCCACAGAAAAACGTGACTGTAGATCGTGCTTTGTGATTCTCACCCTCTCCTACAAGAATATGTCCTTCAGTACCATTTGGGAGGAAGCAGCCAAAAGTTTGCTAAATATACGACAAAGGAATTCTCAGGCAAGGGGGGCTCCCTGCTGCATTAGAGTATCTAATGAGCTGTGCACATGAAAACCGCAAGGAAGGGGAGATCCTGTCAGGTTTAAGGGCTGTAAATACAGACTCACAGAGGACGATTAACACTGTGCAGACACCCCTCACCCCCTAGGTGAGGGATCTGGAACAGCAGCCTGATTAGGAAACAGATCGAGCGTCATAAACGGCAGTTTGGGAAAGCAAACCTTCCCTGGGCAGCTCATGCAGGGGTTAACAGTAGCCAGCACTTCAGTTAGGTATGCGCTGCAGATGGCAAGAGGAATCCCAGAGTGAGTCTCGGTCTGAAAGCCAGGCTGTCCGTGCGCATGCAGTGTGCTGTGCAAGTTCCTAGCGCACGCAGAAAGTTAAAGAGGCATTTTCAGTCAGACAGCTTGTCTGGTTTGAAATGAAGCATGGTTTCCCAGGGAGCAATACTAGTACTTATTTATAATTCATATTAACGGTGGATAAGGGAAGCAAAAGAGAAATTATAAACTGTTGTTTTGACTAAGCCACCAGCACTGCAAAATTCTGTCTGGGCTTGGATTCAGCCCAATAACGCCTCTGAGAAGAATTTCAGTCCATTGGATACCAGCAGGGATGAATCTGGCTCCTTGTAGCAAAAGCCAGGGAGGAAAACGCAGTGAAGGCAAAGTAAAATGCAGCATAACTTGGGGAAAGAGGGATGGTAAAAGGAAGAGAGGGAAGGGGGGGGGGATGTGGGAGGAGGATGAAAGGTTTCCAGTGAGAAAATTGGGTTCCAGTTAAGATTCATTTTCAAGCTCTGCTGCAGCAGAAATCACGTATTTTAATTAAACAACATAGGCAGAACCATTACATAGATCACAAACACTGCCCATTAAGCTTAATAGGAACAACTACCTTTCTTACAGTTGTTCTTAACACAAATGAGGGAAGGGATATATTCTGTGTTATTCAGGAATGTGGATGCCTCTACCGAGGAGATGGGGGGGGAGAAAGGAAGAGGCAGTCTTCTGCACCGCAGCACTAGGATTTCTGTTGCAGTAAGTGCCACTTGGCAACTTTAACTGATTCTGTAGCATCTTTTGAGGATTATTTTTAGGGAAAAACGAGGAAATGGGGAATTTATTGACTCTATCTGATAGTATTTGAGCACTCATTTCACACTGTGTATAGGAGAGCTGTGAGAAGTGAAGCCTAAAAATGAAGTAGGAGGACGGAGAAAACCGGAATTTGGTCTAAGAATGATTCAGCTCCCTCCTAATTACTCAGGCAAGTATTCAGCAAGCTGAACAACCAGTACCTGTGGGCACAGCCCATGAATAACAAGACAGGGAACATGCTTTCCTGTGTGTGAGTGGCATCATGTGGGTTCCCATGTTACCAGCCAGAAGCCAGCGAAGGGGAGAGCAGGCAGAGCCTTCCACACTAACGCAGGGAGGAAACAACAGCCCTTGTTTTGTCCATGATTCGAGGTCTGATCACCAGCAGTGGAAGCTTTCAGGCTGCTCACAGAATCACCTTCAGCCTCCAACACGCACGCCTGCGTGCTGCAGAGCTGGGCTGGGAGGCAGCTAAGTGAGTGAAACGCCAAAATGCTGAGCAGTGCCACTGGCTATTCGTTCCTGGGCTCTCCTGGAGCTGGCTGTAGCACAGAGATCACCTCAATACCCTCCACCTTGCTCAGACATTTCCAGGTTGGGGTTTTTTTCAGCAGAGAGGGAAATATCTCATATACCGAAGTGCTGCTCATCCATGCCTCAAGTATATGGCTGGGAAATGAACTGAACTAGGGCAGAGAGCGAAAAAGAGAGAGGGAGAATGTACCTGCTTTGGCACTGAGCATTTCACAGCCTCTCTGGTTTCTGCATTTCCCCAGGCTGAGATGCCAAGGTGTGCCCCAGTCTGTTGAGGGCTGTGCAGTCAGAACTATTTGAGGATCGAGCCCTTTATGCCAAACTCCTAATTACTTTATGTCATTCACTGCTGTTTATGTAACTACTGAATTTTGACCATCAGTGGCACTTGCGTCTCTGTGCCCCAGGCTGCTTCTGATTAAATCTGAGGGAATAGCTAGGCCTAAGTTTCATTTTTTCCTTGCATTTTCAGGATCTCTACATATACAGTTAAGCTGTGGGCTGCTTTAAGGACCTGTCTATGATAGGGTGCTCCAATTCAAGCCAAGCCAAGATTCCTCTGAGGCTTATGTTCAGAAATGGAGAGATTTAAAATATGATTTTAACATAAGCCATCAGAGATGAGTCCCCACTGATTTCCTGATTGTCCTATTAGTTGTGCAGAGCCATGATCCCCAAAGGTGTTCTGGTACCTGATTCCTTTAAGAGCAACGAGGACTTGAATGTTCAGTGGATCGGGGTCTCCACTGCTGATACCACCTCCCCCTCCCAATACCACTTCCCCCTGCCTTAGCTTATTCCCACAGCTACTCAGGCTGTTTTGACTGTGTCATTTCCAGCAATGCCAGACTTCAACATCTATTATCTGATGTGCAAAGGAGAAGTAGTCACAACATAATCAAATCTTTAGGTATTATAAAGCTGGTATGGAGGTGGGACTGATGTGAGGTCTCCAGGTGCCTTGCCAATGAGAGATTTTGGCCAAGCTCAACTGCTAGATAAAGAAGGCTCTGTATAAGTCCCACTTGGCACAAACTCTCTCGAATCACAGAGGTATTGGACATGGAGAAAGGAGGAATAGGATCGTTTAGTCTATATCCCATTTGGTCTATGCACCTTCCCTGGAAGCGTTCAAGTCCAGGCTGGACAGGGTTTTGAGCAACCTGGTTTAGTGGAAGGTGTCTCTGCCCATGGCAAGGGGGTTGAAACTGGATGAGCTTTAAGGTCCCTTCCAACACAAACCATTTTGTGATTTCTATGATTCTGTATTTTACGGAGGAAAGGGGATATATCGAGAGGCATGTCTGTGTGCCTATGATGGAGAAAGCAGGCAAAGGTTAAATTCCATTTTTCATTGAAAACAATCTGTGCTTTAATAAAATATTCTCAGGTTTGGGTTCTCCTCCTGTGTATGTGACTTTAACTTGGGAAGCATTTCAAAAACTTGTCCAAAAGCTGAATTGAAGACAGGACAGAAGTCCCTCAAAGCCAGGCACAGGCTGGACTGCCAGGTGTGAACAGCCAACCATGGGAAAAACTTCCTCTTGCTGCTATGCAAACCTAAAGGCACCAGGCATTTCTGTTTGATCTCGAACTACTCAACGCCCCTTCACCTGCATTTCTGGACACTGCTGGCATTGGCGGGGATGGCCTGTGTAGGTAAAGCTGTTGCCCACCAGGAGTTACGTTCAAGCCTGGTGTAAGGAGGGAGATGGGAGGCATTTGGAGCACAGCTCAGATTGCCTCAGGCCACGGGCTGCAGAGCCAGACTCAAAACTCAACTAGTTCCACTGTGACCAAGCAAGTGGCTGGAGCAGGGACTCTCCGAGTTCCTGGAGCCACAGGGAGTCAGTGCCTTGTGCACACACGGTGCTCCATAAAGGAGCATTGCAGGCATTTTCTGCCTCTAGACACAGCAACAGAGATGTGCGATAACAGTTTGAAAAATGCATCTTCAAATTTATCCTTTTAAGGCTTCTTTAATGTCCCATCACTGCTGAATTTTACAGTGTATTTAATAAAATCAACTGTTGTTTGGTGTTGCAGTCTCTACTTCAGTTCTTTCTGCCTAACTTCTGTGTGAGAATGAAAACACAGTAGTCACACCAGTATATTACCACACAATGCAATATACTTGTAGCTTCTCATATGATTTTGGCCATATAATCTATTTGACCACTAAGCTGAAAGTGAGTGCAAATTAACATGCTGGTTTAATCCATGCTTAGAATGAAGTTATGCTTTGGGGGGATATTGCCTGTTTGCAGGAAGCAGGCTATTTAAATCTGTGAGCAGACTTTTGGAACTGATAAGAGCAATTCTCTTCATTTGCAGGCTTTGAAACTGGTGGAGCTGTGATGAGTTCAGCCTTGTGATTTTTAATAATCCACCTGGAGATGAGGGTATGGCTAGTCCTTCCTTTATGGCTCTGATTGCCACCCACATAATACATGTATTTATTACATCATTCATTTCCCCATTTTGGAATGGTTGAAGTGATGCAGGAGTACTAACTGCATTCATGATGTGCCTGATTATACTGAGCAAGGCAAATATGATTTAAGGAAGGAAACAGAAACCTCATGAATCCTGAAGCAAAAGACAAAAATGTAGAGCAAATCAGAACATCCCTTCTCCCCCACATACTGGTTTCTCTTTAGAAGAGAGACAGTTCTTGGGCTCCTCTACAAACTGGTTCAGGACCATCAGTTGTCACAGCAAAGGGTGAAAGCCACAGCAGATGATGGTGTACTTGAAGATGCCAACCCAAACTAGTACAAAGGCTAGAGCTGCCATATCAGATCATGCCATCGGGTTGAGTGATTTCCTCTGACATTAGCACATGTGATGCTGCTTGTTGGGTCTTTCACAAGGAGAAAGGTCAGCCATTTCCCTGGGGTCTTGATGTGGCTCACACCCTTCACCTGCGAGGAAGCCGCGTCTAATGCAAACCGGCGGACCTCTTTTGACCATAATTTTTAGCACCTGGCCCTGGTTTACTCCATCCCAACCAGGACACCTTCTGCTGCTCCACCCATCCCTTACACAGGTAAAGGGTTGATGGGAGGGGTGCTTTCTTTCTCTGTGGAGCTTTCTCTTGCATAAACTTTGTCCTGGAGGAATGAGTCTGTAGCACAAAGAAGTGCTGAGAGCTGATCTTGTTCCTTTCCCTTGCTCTTTCCTTTCCTTTGGAGCGTGTGGGAAGGTGTTGACTGTTAGTAGGTCTAGTTCCTGCTCTTCCTTCAAACTGGGTCATCACAGCTTATCCTCCTATCTTCTGTAAGGTTCTTCTCCTTCTCTTTCCCTTTTGATATTATCCTTCTGCAACTCTCCTGCTCCTCCCCTTCTTCTCCTTCCCCCTTTTTCCTCCTTATGCTAAACAGGAGGAAAGTGGGTCACTTCATAATTTCTCTATTTCAGAGAAACTCGGAGGCATAAAGCAGAACAAACAGGTAAGTGTCACTGATTCAGGGGAGATTTAAAGATGTTTTCCTCTTGGCTGTTTCTTGGGCTTGCTCCGCTTCCTCTATTCCCTTTGCTTCCACCTCCCTGATGTAACAGCTAGTGCTGCTGACTGATTGTGTAGTTAAAATTCAAGTTGAGACTAAGTGACTTGGGAAGCTGGAAGTAAGGCTGTTGGATGCTCTTTTCTTTTCATATTTTTGGTTCAATGAAGTCACTAAATTTTGCAAAGGGATGGGTTGTATTAAGATATGCAAAGGAGAGAATGATTCAGTGTTGATGCAATAGCTTGCAATAATCTTACACATCCATAGAAATGCTTCAGAAAAAAGAAAGACTTCCTCACTTATTAACAGTCTTTATCTGGGAGGTGTTTGCCACACAACAGGGTTTTAGACCATTCTTGGTTAGACTAAAAAACAAGAGGTGTGCAGTCCAGTCAAGCACACAAACGTGGGGTTTTAATGTAGCTCCAGGGATTCTTTTGCCTCTGAGGCCTTGCTGTGTCGGTGCTATCTTGGCCATTATTTGCTGCTTTCAGTGAGAAACTTGATGTTAAGATGAATCCCTCCCTGGGGAGAGAGTTGGAGTCTGGCTCCAAGTGTGGTGTCAGAGGACTTCCAGTGCTAGGAGATACAAAAAAGCTCAGGGTGATGGCCTTGACAGATGGGCATGATCTTTCTTTTCTTGAGGTCCGAGGTTTACAAATCCTGTAACTGTACTGTTCGTTATTAGCTGTTGCTCCAGATTAACTAGCTTTGTTCTGTATGTCAGGCTGGTTTACTCTTCCTTGTAAACACTGCAGGTGCTTAATGCTCATCAGAACAAGCTTATTGAGCATACTTAGTTGAGTTACACAAGTTAAGTTAATATACAGTTAATATACTTACTTTGAGTAACTCCTCTTGCTCCAGTTCTCACTGTTTTGTGCAAGAAATAGTTCTTTTTCCTTAGCTAATTCTCTTGCTATTTGCTGTGTGGAGTGGTGGAAAAGACCAAGCTCTAGACAGGCAAGGACTGGGTTTTAATCCCAGCTTGCCCACTGATCAGCTGTACCACTCAGGAGAAGGTAATTTCAACCTTGAATGTCAGTGCCTCTGGGCTGAGTTTGGAAATCACAGCCTCCCTGTGAGCTCTGGCTGGCGCAGTCCTGGATGGTGCTTTACAGAGCATGCTGAATAGATGCAGCTCCGTGTTTCTTTTCCCCTATTTAAATTGGGGTTGAATCCACCCTGTTTCTCTTTCCCACCCATATTATAGTTGCAAATGTTCTCAGCCTCGCCTGTTGTTTACAGTACATCTGCCTGGGACTCAGCCCAGTGGGACTCGATGCTGCCTCTGTAATTTACCTCTCCAAGGAGAGCCCAGAAAGCCAACAGGGCAACTGCCTGGAGAGGAGGCTTCTGTTTGTTAGGTGAGGGGAAGATGTGAGCTTGCTGATCCTTGTGGAGACTTATTTCTGTTGCTAAAGGCTATTGGGAAAGCTTGACATGTCTGTTTAATCTCTGCACAAAAGGGGAGTGCATCAGACAGGGAACCTACTTGAGGGGGAATGGCAAGTGCTCCTCTGGGCCCTGATGTCAACTTTGTCATTGGGATGTGCATCTGCAATAATTTGGGTGACTCAAAGGAGGCCAGGTTTGCTCTCTACAACAGAAGGACTGAGTTTTAAGATAGATCAGCCCAAAGTCTTAACCCTTGTGTTCCCCAGCTTCCATACACATTGTGGTAGGTTTAGAATTACTCCCAGCACTGTTCCACAGCCTGGTTTGAGGTGAAAAGGACTCTGAAGCATCATTACTCCTAACAGGAAGACTGTCTCCATGGATTTAAGGATCTCTGTCTTAATATATCAAATGGGACTGAAAACAGTCCTGGAAACTTCCTGCGAGTTATTTCAGTTTCTCTTCCTTCCAATGTTCTGCAAATAATTGATTTCTTTTTTTTTTTTAATGGAGAAGCCTGCTGAAAATTGCAAGCGAGGGAATTTAATCTGTCAGGAGCTCCCCAGCTTCTCAATGCGGAATAGTCTTTCCTATCCTGAAAAACTGATAGCATTTGAAATACTTTGGGGAGGGACCCTTCGTTAGGGACTGTAGTGACAGGACAAGGGGTGATGGGTTCAAACTTAAACAGAGGAAGTTTAGATTGGATATAAGGAAGTTCTTTACTGTAAGGGTGGTGAGGCACTGGAATGGGTTGCCCAGAGAAGTTGTGAACGCTCCATCCCTGGCAGTGTTCAAGGCCAGGTTGGACAGAGCCTTGGGTGACATGGTTTAGTGTGAGGTGTCCCTGCCCATGGCAGTGGGGTTGGCACTGGATGATCTTAAGGTCCTTTCCAACCCTAACTCTTCTATGATTTTAAGGAACCAGAGCTCAGCTGAGGGAAACCCTGCTTCTCTCAACCTAATTCTTGCCCCTCATGTTTTGAAGGTGTTTTAAGGAATGTTTTATGACCTGCCTGTTTGTAACATATGTACAATATGGGATCCTCTTGAGTATGCATTGCTCTCATGTGGTCTATATGAATAATTGAAGCTGAATCCAAAGATGTTGCTTTACTGCCTCTGTATTTTTCATGCAAGTACCAAATGCTTGTGTGTGATAGCATTTGACAACCTGCACTATGCAAAGCCCAGTCCTGGCTCAGCAGGGGTTCTAAACGTCACACTTGGGTGTGTTAGCATGCTGAGGAGGAAGCTTTTGTGCCTGATTGAGGTGTGCTCTTGCAGTGTAAGAAAGCGACAAGAAAGGACTGGAGAAAATGGAGGCCTGATCCAAAATCCAAAGGTTTTTTCCTATTAACTTAATGCAGGTCTGTAGGCAGCTTTGGACTGAAGGATCATATGGATTGCTGTTGGATTGCTTAAAGCAGTTCCTTAAAGATTGGTTCCTAAGCAGGAAAAATGCTCATTACTTGAAGCAACCACTCACAAGTCAGACTGCAGTTCTCACTTGCCAAAAAAAGACCTTTTATTAAGAGGAATCTCTTGGAGCCTGCACAGACCACAAATGAACACCCCCATGTGAACACGATGCCTACTATGTAACCTCTATTAGGCCCATTACAGCCCTTAGGAAGTTCAGATGCTTTCACAGCTCGCATCAGTGCCTATCTGCCTCTCGCTGTTGGCCTCCAAGCATGCCCATGGCATTTCTCTGACTTGTCACAAATGCTTGTGAAAGGTGTCCAGAGACTTGGACCTTTCCAAAGCAAAGGGATGAAGTTAAAAAGTGACTAGAGAAAGGTACTTTAATTTGCCTGGTTACTTTAGTGTTGCCACTGCAGCTGAAGCAATGATTCCTAAGCCATGGCTCTTGAGTAATATGTTCAAGATCACGATGATCCAGATAATGGGGAGATCAAAATAGGGTGTTGGTGTTATGGCCTCAAAGGATGCTGTGTGCTGGGGAGTCTTCTGCTAGGAACTAGGCTGTTGCTTTGGCTCTGCAGCTGAGTGGAGGAGATAAGGACTCCTCATGTGCTTTTCCGCAGGCAGTGTGCGTCTTGGTGGAAGAAAAGGAACCAGGTAAATGGAGCTGATGTCTCCTCTTTGGTAGCTTGCTCAGCAAAGGGACCTTTGCTCATCACCTGGGAATTGAGAGGGTCCAAGGCATAATGACCTGCAGAGTGGCTTCTTTCCCACACTTGACCTGATCAAGATCTATATTTATGGTTTGCTATTTGACTTCCTTCATCTGGAGGGTGGAGGTTAAGCCTTTGCAGTATGTCTGTTGACCAGTTATTTTTATCCACTCCTAAAGGAAGGCCAAAAATGAAGGGTTTATTGTAGAGTCTGATTCTCAGCTGCTGGGTGATAAACTGCCCCTCTGCTGCTGTTGGTGACTTAACTGCTCAGCGTAACGCATGGTGAGGTTTGGTGTGCAGAGATGCATTTAAGAAAGGCAGGAAGAGATGAAGAATAGATGATGGAAGAGTGCCCTGAGCAAGCAACTGTGAGTTGAAGCTGTGAGGTCTGCCTGCTTGTAAGAGGACAGCTAATGAGATGAATTGTTTTGGACTTTGCAATGGCACAAGGGAGAAAGGGATGCTGTCAGCTCAGCAGCTTAACCCTGGAGTGCTATTGCTACTTTCACATCTCAGCATTGCCTAGAAGCCATCATGGGACTGCTACTTAGTCCCTGACATGCTCCAGTGTTGATTTTTGTCTTGTCCTTACCCCAAACCTTGTGAGTACCTACCCGTCAGGGGTTTCAAGGCAGACACCTGACTCATTTGTGGAAGTGACTTATTCCTGTGGGATTTTCCATCACGCAGCACCCGTGCAAACAAGATTAAAATATGATGAGGTTTATAGCTGCCTCTTGTTTGTAATAGCTTGAGGAGAACAACAGAAGCTTCTGTCTGTTCCCCAAAGCAGGTGAGAGACTCAGCTGGGCAGTGCTTTCCTGCAGGAAGAGTCTGGACATGAAAATAGCCTCACTGAAGCTTGTATTTCTCCTCTTTTATGCTAGGATGCTGCTCCTGCCTCTTCAGGAGCGTGTGGTGCAGAGCCCTTGGTGCCAGCAGGACTGTAGTTGTGCTGCAGCAGAGATCTGAGCTGCTCTTCCTGGTGGGCAGGACCCTTTGAAGGCAGCGAGCCTTCATTGAGTATGAAATGTCTGCAGGAAAGGCCCAGATGGAGTAATCAAGCTTTTTGGTTTATGAGTACCTTGTTCCTGTGAGTCACCTGGCGCTCAGCCCCGGTGCTTTCCTATGTGCATTGCTTTTGGTCTTGGCACTGGAGCCTCTGCAGAATGTACCCTTCAGCTGATCTGAGATCTACCCAAAACACCCAGCAGGTCTGCAGGATCGATCATGCTAAGGCAAAAAATATCTTTGTGCTGGAGCCAAGGTCTTTTCAAGGCAGGAGTCATTCATTTGGGAGATTCTAGCAGCAGAGGGTTTGTGAGTAATCTCAGCCATTTGAATTCATTGGGAGTCCAGCCCCGAATACGCAGTACTCGAAGAAATTAAAAATGATCCCTTTGGAGCACACTATTTGCTTTCTAGCTTTCAGTGATTTAGAAGCTGTGCTCCCGGCACTTACACCTCCAGCCACAGGGGGTAGAAAATGGATCGAAGATTGCAACAGCGCAGAGCTTGCCAGAGCAGGAGCTGCACTGCTGATGCTGGGGGAGGTGGATCATATGCTAGGCTTTCTGCCCGATTAGCTTCGTGGGCTCCTCCTAGGGCTCTTTTCTGGGCTTCTCCGTTACTTTCCCTGCTCCCCACACCACTGCTCCCAGTAAGAACCAGACTGTGACCCTGAGTGGATAGGGCAGCATTGATGTGCCCTCTTGTGTTGGCACGGAGGCTATCCACAAAGTCCGACTGTTACCACTTTGTTGCGCAGCCTCGCTCGTATTAAAAAGCTGGAGAAACTTCTGGGTGTGAGTTGAAGGTATTGGAATTTGATTCCTAAATTGATCTGCTTGGTGATATCGATTTGTTTTGCTGGGGAGGAGGGTCAAGGCTCTGTGCAGTTTGCTGGGTTTGTTTCCCCTAACAAATGGAAAACAAAGCATAGGCTGAAGGGAGAAGCAGCCTGTGTGTATTACTGTCTGGCATGACGTTTCCTTGTATAAAATGAGATGCCTTTAGTTTACCTGTATGAAGAATTAGCACTGGCAGTGTTGTCTTTCTGCATAGAGGCTGGGATTGCTGCCATCCTATGCACCAGTCCCACAGCTTATTTGGCAACAAGATAGCGAGGCCTTGCCTGATACTGGCTATGAATCCACAGTAGAGAGGAATTTTCCCCCACGCTGCCAGAGAACAGATTTGTTGCCGCGTATCCACACAAGGTGCTGAATTCACCTTAGTATCTTCTAATGTTCTATTTTAATTGTTCATCTCAGCCAGCTAATAATAAATCACTGCTAAATTTGCAGGGGGGATGGGGGGGTAGGGATTGAGTGGAACCTTATTGATATTATTAAAAAAGGTCTTTCCTATCTTTCCTGTGTATATGAATTCTGTTCTTTTGGTTGTATTAAAGATCTTTCAAAACCAATCTGCAAGCAGCCCTTCCTGCGCCTTCTGAGCAATCCCTGTGCAGACTGCTGCATCCCTAGCCAGCAGAACGCTGTGTGCTGGCTGGAGCCCTCAGCTCTACCTGCCTGCACTGAAAATCAGAATGCAGGGAAGGACGAGAGGCTTCCAGCAGTTGTTTGTTTCAAACTACCCTGTAGAGCTAAACTGTTGTTTTGCAACAGTAAGTGCTTATGGGGCAGCATCCGAAGAGTAGCAGAACCACCATATGTGAAGCCGTTGTCTTTCTCTTTCAATGCAGGAGCACTCAGCAGGTCATAATCTGAATCTTAGAGTTCATTTATTGAGTTTTATAAGTTGATTTTTTTTTAAACACTATTGAAATTGTATGCTTTTTTTTTTCCTGGTATACAGCACTTTTCAAGAGGGATGGGTATACCATAATTTGAATGTAACACTGCCATTATGAATGACATGACAGAGGTGCCTAAAGCAAGACTAAGCACAGCTTCTCTTGTGCCATGTGCAAATAAGACTGAGGTATTCTATGCCCCAGTGACTTTCCAGTCTAAAATAGATGAGACTACCAAAAGGCAGTGGAAAATTGCTGCTTCTGGCCTATGCTTTTCTGCTTTCAGTGGACTTTCCCTGTATGCTGAGAACTCCAAGGCTATACAAGGTAATGGTTATTTTTACCCCCAGAGGCCTGGGAGGTATTTCAACTGGTACGCTTCAGGTCATAACCGCTCTCTGACAAAGAAATTGTTTCCTGATCTTGATTCTTTTTTTCCATAGGAATAGCCTTGTAACTCCGTAACTGGGGCATGATGGGAAGAAAAAACAGTTCATGTCACCTCATTACAATTCCTATTTGACTTATTAGGCTAGACTGCCACCAGTCTGGTACAGCATAGCTTTCCTGTGTACATATGCTGTATGTACGTACGCAGACTATACAGAGTGTGTTCCATGATAGGAATGCTTGGCAGAACAGTGTAGTAGTCATTGCATTGCTAAATGGCCATGCAAGCAACCAGAAACTGGGCAGCCCACTTGGTGAAGATGCTCATCTAGGATCCCATAGGCTCCTAGCATCTCACTGCGAGCTGTACATTCTATGCAAAACACAACTGCACATAAGAATAAGGTTTCAAATAGTAAAGCCTCCTCATGTTAGGAGTTTTGATGTACACTAGTTCAGACCATACAATAAATGCCTGGGGGCCCCTTTGAGAAGAGGTCAGAAATGCTGGGGAAACTCCCAGTGTTCACTGAACCTATCATGACAGATTCAATGAAGACTGAGCCAATGGCTTCAGAACCTGAGCCTCTGGAGAACCAGTGCATTGCTGTGGCAACCCTGAGCCTATGTGCAGACTGGAAGGTATCATCCAGGAGTTAGTATCAGTTTTGCTGTTAACTTTGGTGTGACAAAAGGCTGCTTACAAGGATCATTGGCCTTTGGTGCTCTCTAGGTATGTATGTGCAAGTGAAGTATTAATAGCTTGGTTTAGATGAGGGAAAGGAAGACAATATTCAAGCTAGGGAAGCTTTTTATGTAGGAAAAGCCCATACTCGTAAAGGCATGAGCTTTGTTCGCAGTTCTTGAACTATTTGCAGGTGCCTGGTTTGGCAGAACAAAGGCTGTGATTCATTAATGTAATTCTGTTTTCTAATCTTAATGTTTTTCATTGTTGGGTCTGGCATTTTTCACATGAGCCTACTTAGGTACCAGTAGTAAAACAATGCCAATGAAACCTTGAATTCTCAATGCTTATCTGGGCCAAGAAAAATGCAAATTCTCTTCCTAATGGCTCCCTTCCTGGGGCAGTGCTTCAGGTCCCAAACTACTTCCATTCTTTGCGGAAGCTGTGAGGAAAGAGGATCATGACATTCCTGTTCTGCTGCAATAAGCTTTGCAGGTAAATCTGTCTACCTGTGAATTACCTTTTGTCATCTGAGAAATGGGGATTAGATTTCTCTCCTGAGATCTAAAGTCTCATCATGCTGCACATCTTGGCTTGAAGATGAAATACTCGATCGCTGTGCACAAGTGAAATTTAAAGCAGTTTTGGAGAATTAAACCAGTGTACTGCAAAGTCCCTAATTTTAGTCTCCCAGGACCACTGGTTACAATTCAGTAGCCACAGCAATTCTTTTGCCTTTAATTTTTAAAGAAGATTGATCTAGTTTCTCTGCTTGTTCAGTTCCCATTTTGTACAGTAAAAGTTGAGGGCTCTTGAAGATATCCCAATAGGGATATATGGAGACATTATGTATGGGTAAAGCAAGGTGAAGAGCAGAAGTGTGTCATGGAAAGTGAAATGTGAAGTGCACTTCTGGTTGGAAGAGCTAGTCACACTTGTGACAGAGCATCCTCCAGCTTCTCTGAGTTTGAAGCTGGGTATTCACCTCTGGTTATTTTTATGCAGAAAAAGACTGGAGTGGGATGAGAGAACGGGTGAAGTGGGATGATGGGAGAGTATTTGGATGCTGTCTCTCAAAGATGGAGGCAGATAGCAGCTAGGACAAATGGCTGTTAGCTTTGCTGTTGATGCAGTGGTCCATTACAAGGTAGATAAAATCACTGCTTTGGCCTCTAGAGGAAGGCAGTAACCCATGAGGGGGGTTTTGCTATCTTCACTAACTACTTATTTAGAGTGTAACCTGGGATTAACTTGAGCCTTAATCTTCCACTAGTTTAATGAACTTTTGAGACAAAGAGAAGCCGCTAAGACAGGGCAGCTCAGCCATCTCCTGTGAGGATGTGCAGTGATGGAGACTGTCCTGCTTGGCCAGAGGTTGCAATGTGCCCCTTGCAAAAGAAGTTGTAGGATAATGGTTTTGGATTACCTTGGCGGAATGCTGGAGGGAATCGCAAAGGTATGTTTGTAGTGAGTTGTTACAGTTGCCCCTCTACTGTGAGAAGCAATATGGTTAAAGAGCAAAATATTGCATAGCCTGGTACTTGTGGGTACTGCTGTTGTCTTTCCAAGCAGAAAACGGATGTCTGGTGTTTGATACTGACTAGAGCATGTTTTCTACAGTGCTTCAGTCAAAAGTGAGAGACAACAGTGATGATTACAAGACCAGAGGTGTTTTGGTGGCTGGTTTCTTGTTTTCAGGTAGTATACTTTGCTCTTCCATGAGTTCAAACCAGCTAGGAATACTACATTGAAAATACCTCAAAGCCTGCTGCAGGGAACGTGCTGAGTTCGTGTTAGATCACCCTTGTATCTTACAAAGAAATTATATCAGCAGTAGAGAACAGGATAAAAATCCTAGGTGGAAATGAACTAAAAACCTTAACTTTCCTAATTATCCTCTCGCCAATTCCAAGGCATCAGTGCTTTATGCTTGCTGTTCTTGGAGCACATGATCTAAGACTGACTTGTTGACTTGTGCTGAGAGAAGAGATTGACTTTAGTGTAACCTGTGTGTATGTACACAGACCACATAGAGAGCATTCTGTGATAGGAACTCTTGGCAGAGCTGTGCTGTGGCAGCACGGCCTAACCAGCATCAAAACTCTGGTCAGGAGAAGCAGGATGGTGTGTACAATGTGGCTCTGCTGTCCTTGTCACTTTGTTCAGAAGCCTGGTGAAAATAAATAACAAAAAGGGGTACTGAGGTAAAGAAGAAATAATCAGTGCTGACATTTTCATGTAGGGATACTTGAAACATTACAAGGATCTGCAGTCCACTGGGGGAAAGGAGCCTGAAGTGACAGGGGTGTGCAGGAGTTGTTCTGAGAACTGGAGGAAGACACAGAGCTAAAAATAACAGAAACACCCAAACCCAAAGCAAGGGAAGATGCTGCATTAACTTAGCCCACTCTCTATTGCTTTGTATCGGTGTGGGGGAGATGGCAGGCAGCAGCTGGCTGCTTCAGAAGGCCTATTTTTATTAAGTCTTGCAAGTATTCAGAGGAAAAGACAATTCCAAAAGCTGAACCAGCCAATATTAGGTGAAAATCTTTAGGGTATCTGATGGTCGAGCATAGATTATTTTAGCACTTCCTGACCTAATAGGAAATGACCCAAATGGCTTTTCTACAGATTCATTTTTCTGGAGTCCTCTTTGGTTCCCAGTGTACACAACATGTTCCTGAGTCTCCCCTTCCCCTGGGAGAAGCCAATCAGAGATCTGACCCTGTATGAGTTCTTAATTGCGGGTTTCAATCTAGTACGGAGGGGGCTGCTGTTGTTATTTAACCAGGAAGGGAAGAGCATCAGTACTGGCACCAGCTTCTCAGTTCTTTGCAGCGGTGACAGCTAGCATTCCCAGGGAGAGTGGGTGACAGCAAGGCTTTTAATGAGGGGCAGGTGGCTGCTTCCTGTGTGAAAACCCCGCTGCATTGGTTGGGCTGGCGGTAGTAGACTATATGGGAAGCCGCAGATGTACTTGTCTTCTGTCCCTGTTAAGGGCTCTGCAGCTCTTTGCTGTAATCCCACACCAGTTGTAGGAGGGTGATGCAAAGAGAAGAAAGTGCTTCCTTGTACCCACAGAGGGTTTGTGTCAAGATCTGCTGGAAATAGTTTAAATGAGCTTTCAAGAAAACCCACTGACAGTTACTAACTGGTGTAGGGCCAGGATTAGTTTACTTCCTGGGGAAAATCCATCATGACAGCACCTATTTCTCTGACCCCTATTTTGGGGGGGATGGTTGGCAGTTTTGTCTTTGCTTGTGTTCATCTCTGAAGTGCTCTCAGTCTGGCTAACAGAGCTGTCTTGGTGTTCCCTGTGGTTCGGTAGAGCAGAGCACACAGATTACTTCAGAGTCCTCTAAAGCAGCATGGATTGGGCAAGCCCATTGCTTTGCTCTCTCTTAGAGGAAGAGAAGTCCTTGAATCCTTCAGATGCTCCAAAGCACAGTGTTGATGAGGGATTGTATCTAAACAGACTGGGAAAGATACCCATGAGGGGAATAATCTGTCTCTTGAGGAAGGGATGTGATGTGGGTTCCTTTGTCATCAGTCTCTGCCAACATGTTTTATCATTGCTCTTCTCAATCCATAAAGCGAGGAGAGTTCAGTTCTTGCATCCATTTAATATTTGGCCTCTCCCACATATAGCCAAGTAGGTGCCCAAAGCTGGTAACGAATGTTTGAGGTGTGAATGTCTTCCCCCTCCATTTCTCCAGATAATTTCATCAGTTGCATGAACACCAGTGACCTTGGGCAGGTTGAAGTGTGTCACAGGTCCCATGACCGACTTCCTTCAACAGTTTTCCTTTACAGATCACCCCTGTATTGCAACTCTATAAAATGTTAGTCTCATACTGAACAACAAGAATGAAGATGCTAGGATAGTTTCTCTGCTGGCTTAAAAGGAGCTGCACAGGTGCCACTGCTGGTGGGCTATATTGTGTCCTCTGGTGGAGGGATTTGGTGTGTTGGCTCCTTTTCTGTGTCAGAAGCATTATTGAAAGCCTCTGTGCTGTGCAGTGCCAGGGCTGTGTATTTGCTTGTATATAGGTTAGCTGAACCATCCCTGTTGTTTTATGCTGAGCCAGATCTTACAGATCATTTGGCAGATCAAAACCAGCTACCAAGCAGTGATATTAAGGTTTGACATCTGTCCTTTTCAGAGGATGAGATTGATAAAGCTGGAGCTAGCCTGAATCTGAGGCAATCCAAATCCCTGGGCATGGTGGGCCAGTGAGGCTGAGCTTTCCAACCAGCCTGCAGGTTAAACCTTCAAGTTGGCCGAATCTGTTCTTGGGTCTACTTTGGTAGCGGATCTCAAAGTGTTGATATATGTATGTGAAGGTAATTGCTGTCTCCTCTTCTGCAGTTATCCAAATTCTGAGGGTCTGCAACTCTCCTATAGAAAGCAAAGTACCAAAGGCTACTCTGATAAAACATTCCTGCAGTGGGCTCAAGATGCCTTACCTAAACCAACCTCATCCAGCTCCAAGGGTGAAACTCAGCAGTGCCTCTTACTACTCACCTGTAAATCATGAGTTTGGCAGGAGAAACCACCAGGCTACAAGTTCACTTATCAATCAGCCTTTCTCTTTCGCATTTTAATAGTTGCATTTGCCCTGTAAAAATACTCAGATTCGGTATTCTTTTTCCTTCTTTTGCACCCTTACTTGTATCTTCCCATGTGTTGCAGCAGCTGTCCTGTAGGGTGGTGAGAAAGTATGCAGGTAAATATTGATTGTCTCTTTGTAGTAATTCAGCAAAGAAATGTTTCTCTACTTTTCAATTGAATTGCATCCCTTCTCTCAAATGAGTTAGTTACTGTGGAGCATCCTTGGGAGACAAATCCTTACATTTGTGAATGAAACAGGCCTTTAAAATAGATACAGAATTTCTGATAAGTGATCCCCAGAGTCCTATAACCATTTTCCTGACTTCATTAGTGCCTAAATAGCAGGGGATATTGTGTGGGGAAGGAAGAGGAGGTGGGAGGCAGCTGATGAGAGGAGTGATGTACCCTGCTAACAAAATTTATCTGAATCAATACAAACAGGACCTCTGCTTCCTTTCAGCTGCCCCATTCTTGAACAACCATGTTAAGAGGGAAGAAAAACGTTTAAAGCTGTACTAACCAAAACCCCATAGGAAAACAAGATGCATATCAGCAGAGCTGATGCTGCTATGGATGGGAAACCCATGCAGCGCTGGAAGCAGCACATCACTACCGTGTGGTGGCATTGACTTGCTGCAGCCCCGGCTCAGCACACATGTGCTCTCTTGCACAGTGTTTCCTTTGCTCCAGTGCAGTGTTCAGCAGCAGGGACTTGATTTCTTTTTCTTCTAGTGCTAAAGAAAAGTGCATCTGGAGTAGGACAGCCGGAGGGAGAGGAAGGACTTGCCTTAAACACCAGATACGGGGATACACGTGGCATTACTGCAAGAGGCCCCAAGGGATTGCTACCTGTCCTTGGGGCTTTTCCTATTCTCTCCAAAGAGCAGCACTTGCTCAGGAAGGAGCTAATCCTGTCAGACATCAAAGGCCACCGAGGCACTGATGTGCGAGTGTGTTTTGAGGCCAGCAGCACAGCATGATTCACCAGAGCCTCAGCCCTCTCTCCTTCCCCTTCCACCCTGTCAAAGTCAAGGCTGCCTCTGCTGCAGCACTGCCCTGCTGGCGGCTGTGATTCTCTACTGCTTGATGTAGACTAGGGCTATTATCTGAGGATGTAGCAGCTTAATAACAGCCTCTGTCTCTGCAAAACAACTTGGTGGCCCCTCAGGCTGTCTGTGCTGCTTATTCCTTCCACAGGGTCCAAGGGATCAGATGTGACAGCTACATGAGGACAGCAGTGTAAAAGCAACTCCTGTAGTGGTCAACAGGGTTCTGCTCAGTTGGAAACTGCCTGGTCCTGCATCAAATGCCAGTGTAAGGGAGATGAATTTTGTAAACCAGGAAAGATAAGGAGAAACAGAAGGAAACTAACATGAGGAAAAGACTAAGGATCTTTCTGACTGAAAGTCAAACAATAAGGGTACAGTTTTAACCTGTTGGCTGTTCCCCAAGACAGTGGTTCTTCTGCACCAGGATTTCTCCATCAATCAATTCTCTACTGCAACAGTGTCTTCAGGAAGAAGATGTCCTCTTCCTGGTGTTTGTGATAGACCTTGTACTCTTTGCTCTCTGGGGGTGATTTCCCCTGGGGTGGAGTACTGGCTTCCCTAAGCCTTTGCCTGGTCCTTGTTTTCTACCCTGAATGCCTGTTTCCATGGGAAAAGTTGGATTATGCCTCACTCTTGCCAATGTCCTGGTGAAGGCTGTCGGAGTCCTTCTCAAACTGTCTGCTGATGCGGACTGCAGGCAGTGACTGCTGCTTACCTTGGGGGTTTTATGGGGCTTTCAAGAGCAGAAACTGTTCTGTAAGCTCCAGCAGCACAGGCTGTACGTAGAGGTAATCAGCATCCTTCATCTTCTCCACTGAGACCCAGCAGTCATCTTATTTGCACCCACCTGTAGCAGAAATACAAAGCTATGAAGAAAACAAATATGAAAGATCCTTATTTAATGAACTCTGGAAATGAATAATGAATACATCATTTTAAGTGCTTCTTCAGTCTGCTACAGAGTGCTGCTATCCTGAGATATGAGAGAGCATGAACCTCGGGTAATGTGAAGGAGGGCAGTCATTTGATTTCTCAATGAAGGGATCACAGGATGAATGGAAGAGCTAATTGTTTCTTGAGGCAGACTTTGTAGACCTTTGGTATCTAAGAAGAAAACTTGGCAGTGTGCTGACTCTTAATTTTTAAACACAATGTGGAAGATGGGCTTCAACCGTTGTTGCCTTGAGTTGGTGTCATGCCAATGATCTCAACAGTGGATTTGCAACAGCCATATCAGCTCCATGCACTTTGTTGGAACTACAATGAGAAATAGAAGAGTTGGGTTTTGCAGCAAGATCCCAATTTTCTGGGAGATCCTATGAAGACAAAAAAGAACATATTGCCTACTTGAAGTGATTTCTTACATGTCTTGCATTAGATGTCTTTGCTATATGATGTCCAAGTTTAGGCTTTGCTTAAAAAACAAGAAAGCTGGTTGGGACCTTCACCTGTTGGGAGACTGGCTCACATTTCAAATAAGTCATATAGCATTTTTTCTTAGCCCTGGCAGAGTCTTACATGTCTATCTTTGATTCTTACAGGTTGGTCTTAAAGTATTGCTTATGTCTCAAGGATTTTAGGGTAGCAATTCCTTTTGGGTTTGGTCTCCCTTGGCATCCTCAGTGGATAGACTCATGAAAGTACTTTGTGGACAGATGACTCAAGAAGTATTTCCTTCTTAGAAGGTCTTTAAAATAACTTCCTTCAAATTATGGAATCTAAATGATTCTATAGAAACACGGATGCGTGCAGGAGTGTGAGTGTGAAAATGTATGGCAAAAAAAGGCCAATTTAAAAATTAACAATCCAGGAAAATAAAGTTCTTAGCGTGCCTGCAGCAAAGCTTTCAGGTGCAAGTAGCCGGCAGCTCAGCCTTATCAAGGGGAAGTTTATTGTAAAGGCATCTTTCTAATCTGTGACTTACAGACTTGTCAGGGGGCTGATGTGGAGGTGGGGATGAGTGGTGGAGGTCTCGGAGCCCCGGTGAGGTTCAGAGTGCTGCCTGTGTGAGTCTGTACAGCCCTTTCTGCCCTACCATCATGGGTCTATGCCTGATCCCCATTGATGGGATAGCGTCTCTGGAGCTTTGACAGGCAGATTCCTACAGGAAAAAACTCCTTACTAAGGCTGTTTTCTATTTCCACTCAATAAAGCCGACATTGGTTAGATAGCATCTCTTGTAGGGCTCCCTGCCAAGCTTCTGGGGAGCCAGATGTTGGTGGCAAATGAGTTTATCTGAAGTAAGCCCTTTACTGAAGCACATGTGCTCCACTTGCTTTCACACTTGAGAGCCTATTGCAAACCAGTAAACTCCTTGGTGTAACACATGGTTGCTGTTGCCATGTGCGAGACACAGATGTGGCCAGTAACTTCCCTTTCACATCAAGGTTTGCATTTTGCTTCAAGTTCAAGCTTGCCTTAAATCATGCTGCTTGCCTCTTACAATGCTTTACCCCCAGGCTAAAAATCAAGTGTTAAATTATTGTATTGTTACATGCAAAGACAAAGGAATTTAATTCTTTAGAACATGCCAGACATCTATTTGAAATTGGGAGCTAGGTCCCTAAATATCTTTCAAAATCTAGAGCTGTGCACCAGATGGAGAATCAGCATTTAAAGAGTAATTCCGCAAAGGAAGCAGAGCATCTGAGTGAAATTATTTCCTTTGGCAAATAGTTGCACAGCATGAAGAAAGCAGAGCCAGCATCTTGCACAGGGAAATCGTGCTTACTCTCCCTCTCTTCAGGCCTCTCTTCTAGTCCTTTTCCTGCTATAGATGCATCCAGTCCACATCATGGTGCTATGCATGGAATGTACCAAACTAGGTACCAGCTGGTCTCTTTTTGGCAGCCTGTGGCAGGTCAGAGTGAACTTTGTGTCTCATAAATGATTGAACCCTTCTTATGTCCTTAAGGGATTTTAATGTAGATGCAGATGTCATAAATACACTGAACAAGAATTATTAGCCTGCAGAATTAGTCTAAGATATCATCAGAGGCTCCTAGAAGACTGTTAATATACTATGTCAGGCTCATGTAACTGGTTGTTGAGCCATGATATCTGTAATGCACCTGAGGTTATGTGCAAATGTAGGGGCTGCAGTTGGGGTCAATACCCCAGAAAATGGACAGGAAAATCCCATCAGTTACTGATGTCTGAGTGTCAAAGATTGGCAATGTACCCGGTAGGGAAAACTCAATTCCTGATCATCTTTCAAGGCAATAGTGACACTGCAAATCCTGGTTAACGTGTCAGGACTTGGTGCAAGTCTAGAACAAATCTCCAGAGCTTCCTTACCCTGGATGCTGGGGACATGTGTGATGTACAAACATGCTTGCAGTGTCTGGAAGGGGAAGGAAACTTTCTAGACAGGTGGAGCTCACCAGCTTTCAGAAACCAAGCTTCTGCTTTGAGATCAAACAACTGCCATATGGTGCTGTTTTTCCTATAGCACCAACATATTTAGCTCTGCCAGGGGAAGTCTGGGGAACTGATTCTCAGTGGCCACGTAGGGTATGGCTAAAATTGGAGTAAACCACCACCAAAGCACAGAACAGCTTTGGAGAAAGGAAGCTGAATAGCAAGTGCGGGAGGGAGCGATGCAGTGGGTCGCCTGGGGAAGGAGGTACTGCTGAATTTGACCCTGGTTTTATTTTATGAAAGCTTGACAGCTGCACTGATACAGGTGTTAAAAAGAATATTATAAACCCCTTTATATAACTCAACTCCTCCACCAAGCTCTGAATCAACATCATTTCAGCTTAAAAATAAATAATTGCATGCTACTGCTCTGATTCTCAGCTCTAAGACCAAATCGTATCAGGAGATGCAAGAACATCGCATCTAACTAAGAGCAAAATTTGGCTTAGAACCTTTTGCTTCCACAACACCCGCTTTTCATTTGGATATTCAATGTTATCTTTGAGAAATTAGCTATTAGCTGCATGCTGTGGTACTCTTTCTAGGGGTAACTGTTGCATAGTACAGCTGCGCTGTAATGAACTTTTTGTGGTACCTTAAATTTATCTTGTTATTGTCTATCAAGTCTTGTTAACGCTCATCTTGTTCCAGTGCTGACTCAGTTGATGAGGATAATTTCATGATGTAGGCAGCCCTAATCGTGATCTTCAGGAGTTTCACGGTATCCAGAACCTTCCTCAAAAGCCATTTTGCAAGTGATTAAGGCATGATAGATCTTTGGGCTTAAGGTAGCTCTATAAATGCAAAGTAACATATATTTGAGCATTACAAATGCAGTTGTAATTCTGGCTTTATCCATACTTCATTAATAAAGTGATGCACACAGGCACCATTTGTTACTCTGTGCTCCTAAGCAGCTTACTGTGTCATGTTGGGAAATGAAAAAAGCAAGGCTTTATAGTATTAAAGCCTGAATAATGCTTTTTTCCCTCTTGTCTCCCTTCCCCCTTTCAGGCTTTCTGCTCCAGTAGCTTGTATTGTAGTCGTACTATGAGCAACTTGAAAGCATCCGTAATGCTGCATCCCTGGCACTGTAAGCAAGTAAACTATTTTTGTGCAGCAATCTGTAAGCTGCACTTCAAGAAACATTTCCTCATCTGCTGACACACTCAGGAAGGCTCAGTGAGGACTGAGCAAAGAGGGCACTGGCAGAATGAGGAGCTTGCCTCATCTTTGATGCATTACATTCAAAGCAGCAGGAGGAGGGGTCTAATAGCAATAGATTTTTGCCTGTCTGGCCATCAGCACTCTGAGAGGGAATGGTTCTGCTGTTGTACTGAGGCACTGTTATCCAGGGTTCATATTTAGTGTGTGAGCTGCAAAGCAGTGAGTGCAAAAGACAGGAGGAAGGGAAAGGTACTGGCCTTTTAGGATGGCTGGTACCTGTGGCAGATGCATATGAGCACAGCCTGCTGAAGTGCGTGGAACGGAGTGTCAGGGGATGGCACCTTGAAAAACAACTTGGTGATACAGGGTACCCAAACTCCACTTGGTTTTCTTTAAGACCTGCTCTAAATCTGCTCATTTTACAAGTTAGGAGGTAGTTTTGCCTTAATGCACAAGTTTTGACATGAAGAATACGTTGCTTCCTCTCTCTAATATCATCTCTGATGATGAGGAGGCTGTGTGGAGACTTTCACACCAGCTGAGGGCTGGCAGCAGTAAGCTCATCGCCCTGGAGTATCTTGGCACCAAGTTTAACTGCACAGAGGATGTAGGCACCACAAGATGTAATCAATGGCAGAGTGAGCTTTCGCATTAAGATCGTTTGGTTTGTTCATAGATCCCTCCTTCCTGGGCAAAATCCTCTCCTTCCTGGAAAATCATGAGTCCTCCTGGCCTAAAGTCACAGCTGGCATCCAGGAAAGCTGCTTTTCCCTTTATTTTAGTTTCCAAGCAGTTTCCTGTAACTCTCTTGGGATTTAAAGCTGGATGTGTTGAAGTCTTGTGCTCTTTCCCTCCCCCTCCAGTATTTCACAGGAACCTTCTTCTCTTTCTCTGCCTCCTGCTAAAGAGCAAATTGCTTTGCACCATTGGAGCTGCAGTTTGTTGTGCTGTCCTTGTACTTGATGCTTTCAGGGACTGGGGGATTGGATCAGACCTTTTGAAGACGCTCCCCCATGCACCACTTTCAAGTCTCACTTGCTTTTTAGTGAGCCAGAGTTGACACCAGCTTGCTTCAGTGTTGATGGATGATTCTCCCATACTTCTTGGTCTTTGTAAATGAACTGTTGGCAAGTGTTCCTGACTGCAGCTGCTAAAGCCTTAATCTCTCTGTGTATGGCGATACAGAAGTCGCTTTTAGCGAGTCCCTAAAGCCTATTGCTGCAGCGTCAAGAGCTTGGTTCATGACAGGCACAGCGCAAAGTCTGCAGAAGCCAAGTTCACTGAACTGATGTCAGAACTGGCTTTCATGGGACCCACTGGGAATTGGTACCTGTAGCATCTTGCAGCGTAATGTGTGGGCTGCAGTCAGGGGTCTGGTGTCCAGATCTGTTAGCTCCAGTCAATGTGTGAGAACAGTGGTACTATTATCTAGGATAAACCTACCCTGCATCCTATAAAAACACAGCAGCACCCCCTCAGATGGGGAAAAGCCAAAGAGTTTAAGCTGAAATCTTTTTAATGCCTGTCTTACACTGCTTGACTGCAGGTTCTTGGAGCTGGTTTGAATGGCAGCCTAGGGAGGAGCCTAGAGGAGAGCTACTCTCCCTCCCAGAGTGGTCTGGCCTGGGGTGGAATTAACCTCTTTGTTCAGTGCAGAGGAAAAAGCATCTAAAGGAGGCCAGGCTTGACCTACATTTGATCCTTGCAACATGCAAGTTCTGCTTCCTGAGCTTTTTCTTGCTGTGACCTTTTGTTCCTAGGAGGGAGGTTAGAACTGCTTTGAGGCATTGCTGCGTGTTTGGTACAGAGAGACTTCCCTTCCAACAGGAAAGGATGATCTGAAGACTGTTATTTCAGGAAAGCTTCAGGAAAACCCGAAGTCAAATTAAAAAAAGGAAACTTGTTCTTGCAAATTCTACAAATATCATAGGACTACATCTCTCTTTAGGTTCTGACATTATGGGTGGGATGATTGCCATTGATATCTTATATGCGCTGAGTGCTTCGGAATAGGATGTTTTGCCAAAGACTCTTTCGCCACCAATTAAATCTCAGTGAATGGGGAAAGAAACATAGTCTGCTTTGAATCCAACAGAGAGAAGGGAAGCCATGGTTCTAGCATTGAAATGTCAGGTGTTATGGCTGAGAGAAGTATGGATATTTTCCTCCGGTGTTTTGATCACTGCCTGTGAAAGAGCCAAGAACAGAAATGGGTTATTCAGAGGACGAGATTCAGAGCAGCATATGGTAGTCCGAGGCAGAGCTGTGCCAATGCCTTTTTTTCCACTCCCTTCCTTCTGTTTTCTGGAGGAACAAAGGCACGGGTGAGGGAGGTCTTGAGGAAAGCTGTCTGGGGTTGAACAGGACATCTGATCTGAAACAAAATACCTGCATTCATTAAATGGGGAGCTGAGGCTTAAATCAGGAGAGCCATTCGCAAGCATTAAGTCCCGAGTTCCCCCCAGCACTTTCCCCCCCTCTTTCCTTAGCTGCCACGTACCCGCAAGCTGCTTTAGTTGATAGAAATAAGGGCCTGAAGAGATCCTTATTTAAGGGGAGCATAGACAGCTACCTGAGGCCTTGGGCCTCTTCCAACATCACTGCAGTGCTGGTGGTGCCGTGTTAGATTTACTCCAACAGATGCACAGTACCTCTTGCATAGCTCATATAAGAGGAGCCACTCGCATGACCAAAGGCCACATTAGGGCTTTTTGCGGGTGTGATCCACCAAGCAGTGACCAGGCGTCTAGTTGCTATGAGTGAACATGGGAGAAGGGCATGCCAAGTTACTGTGTAATTACATGTCAAAGGATGCGTTTTGTTTCACTTTCTTGATGGAGAAGGTGCAGGTGAAGATGAGCAGAAAGGGCTATTCCTAGCAGCGTGCCCACTGCAAAATCACCTACCTCTGGTGGCACAGAGTACGTGCTCTAGCTGGGACATCGTGGTGTTTGCAAACATTATTCGTCATAGCTGATGTGCTGTGGAGGGAAGCAAACATCTTATGTGCAAAACCCAAGATGTCTGCAGGCAGCAACATCTTCAGAAGGTCCCATCTATAGCATGAAGCTGAGCTGACCTATGTTACCTCACTGGCTCCTGACACAGGCTAAATGCTATCCAGTCACAAGTTATTTTCATGAGGGCACTCGATGGTTTTTGAATGGGAGTTTTCAGTCGGCTCTTCTTTGCTTCTGTGCAGTCTACCCAGGTGAACTCATCTGAGCAGCAGTAAACACCTCAGGGGCAGCGATCAGCCTGACCTTATCAGTGGATCTGCCCCTTTTATTTGAAGGTTACCAAGTCAAAGGTAGGAGATGGCAAACGCTGTTTGCTGGAGCAAAACATCAGCTTCCACTGCGTTGCTCCCCACCGTGAAGTGAAGCAGGGAGCTGTGACTAAGACAAGAGCGCAAATGTACAGCTCAAGGTTTTGTTATCATGTTAAGAGGGCTAAGTTAAGGTTACCTGAGCAGCCCAGCTTCTGAGAGCTTAACTGTTGGGTTTCCATGTATTTTCTGTGTGCTGCTTTAAAAAATTAATAAAACTGAAGGATGGAACCAGAAATCTGAATCTCATTGCATGGCATTGGGTTTAACACCCGTAGGGGGCCTAAAGCTTTTGATTAGCTCTCCTTGCTTTTATGGACTTGCAGAGCAGTAAACCATCGAATGCCTGGGCCAGGCACATGAGGGCACAGTCTTTTCTGGTTTTGGGCCAGGCTCTGTTTCCGTTTTGGGATCTGACGTGTTCCTGCAGCTTAAAAGGTCTTTTGTATCTGATCTGTCTGGGATGTCCCTGTCTGTTCTAGGACTGCTTCTTTTCCCCCTTGCTTTCCTTTTCCCTCTTGCTGCTTGTCCCATCCCAGGCTTTCAGCCCTGCTGGTCCCATGAAAGTGGCCCTGAAGAGATTCCCTTCATTTATGCTCTGGACCTGTTTGGTTTTCTCTTCTCTCCATAACACCTCGTGCTTCTGAGCATCTATGCTTGGATCTTGCACAGCACCCTTCTGCTGTCTGTTTCCTTCTGGATCATGAGCAGTTAGCACAATGTATTGGTTGTGAAATATAACTTGTTCGTGGATTTTTCTCCTTTAACATGAAAAGGCTGAATCTAACACAGGCAGTGCTGCCACTAAACTCCATGCTATAAACTCTCCCAAGCAGTGATTTGTACTTGCAAAGTGTCTCCCTTTATCCCTCTCTAGTGGCCAGTACATGAGCAGAGATTTATGAACTTCCATCACTAGAACAGTTTGCAGAGTAGCTGGGCTTGCTATCAAATGTTGTGATTGCCCCTTGATGATAATGATCTAATGTGGAATATCAAGTTATGGCTGCAAAGGAATAGCAGGTTGGAGCCTCTGTTGATATCAGTCCCTGCAATCCCACTGAAGGCAACACAGCTACACCATTTCACACCACACATGGTGTGTGCCAGTCTTTATCTGGCATCTATAGCTCTAATAGGAACATACGCTTTGCTAAATTAAGAAGGAATATTTATGTGCTTTAGTACAAGCATGCTAACAATCCTGGCTTATTTTAAGGATGTGTCTTAAAAGCTTTAAAAGGGGCATAAAACAACATTATATGTAATTTACCACTGTGGAGACTGTCAAGTGCTGTCATGCTACTGGCATTGTATTTAACGCATGGGCTCCAAAGAGGCACTGCTGATAGAATTTGCATTAATATACACAGGTTCTTTAAAAATTAATTAGGCAAAGTAGAGCATCATGAGCTGAGACTCTCAAACAGGAGAGAAACATTAAGCAGCAATGAAATAAGCAGTCTCAAAGCTGCTTGGAAAGCCAAGGGAAGCTACAAATATTGCCCCAGCCATTCGCCCCTTCCTTTTGCATCATGAAGGGGATGCGGACACAAACTGACAGCGGGAAGCATTGCAGTGGAAAAAACTGAAGGAAATCATAGATTTGGCCTGGGCCTGGAGGCTGTTGTGCTGCAGCTGTGAGCTGGAAAAGCTGCAGAGAAAGAGAAGGAATCTTTCAAACCTCTAAAAGGAAATGTGATATTTCATACTGTTTTCCTAGAGTTTGGGAGGTGCCAGCGCTCTGCAACTTATGCAACGCACAGAAGTGTGGGCATGAGCTGATGTGTGAGCATGCACTGAAGACAAGTATGTTGCCGAAGATTTGCATAGGTCGAAATGTCCAACAGCAGCAGTGAGGCGTTGCGGAGCTCATCAAGGAAAGGTGTCATAACCCTCACCCCAGAGTCAGACCCCTTGGTTTTGCATTCCTTTATCAGCTTGCAAATGCAATGGCAGATTAATTTGGGATGCTGTTTACTTGACTGGTTTAATACGTTGGTAGCAGATATGAAACTTCAGTTTCTTCACGTGTTGGAAATGGCTGGAGATGCATTTTGATACTGTATGTGGAGAAGGAAAAGCAAACTTCTACTGACTGTGTGTATTGGGTACCTTTTGTCAGAAGCTGACCAAAGTTAATGGTATTTGGTTCAACACTTTGGCAAGTTGTGGGCTGTTCTTCTTTCGTACTTTAGTCCTATTGGGTTATAAGTCTGAGCTGTGGCATGGCCATGATGGATCCAACCTTATTGTCTATCCTTTATACCAGCTGAGTGAGGGGACATAGGCCCTGGGCTGAGCAATGCCAGCAATGAGTTTCTCTTCCCACCTTTACAGCTTTCCTACCAAGATCTATCTATATAGATCTTTCCCTACCTGTAAGCAAATGCTCTTTAACTATCTGTTAAAATTATGAATAATTCCCAGCCGCCTCATATGCTGTCACCTTGAAGACATTTAAAAGCTGTGATGCTGTCACTTTTGAGACAAGGCAATGCCATTGTTTCTGTTGCAGTCACATATATCTCTGTCCAGTTTCAGAGTTCATTACTCAGCAGTGGAAGTTCTGTCTTGGGCTGGAATCTGGAAAGTGGAGTTTTAGACTGGGAGCAATTAAAAGAAATCAGATAGAGCTATTTACTGGCATACTTACAGAGGAGCAAGGGAGGTGAAGGTTTTCAGCCACAGTCTGACCGCCATTGGTAAGTTATTGTAAGTTACATGAGTTTCAAGCAGTGCAATCTTTGTGCTTCTGCTGCAGCTGCTATGCCCTCAGCATCCCCATTGCACAATGCAGGTGTGCAGCATGGGAAGGGGAGCTCATGTTCAGACACTGTAGTAGCCTTGGTGGGCAGCCAGCTCTGGGCTTAGGTTAAATTATAACTAAAGACCATAAAGGCTTTCCCTTTTAGGACAAATCCTATGGTTTCTCTGGGATTTGTACTGGTCAGTACTTGTAGGCTCTTCTGTTCTTCGTGGATGGAGAGGAATACTGGGCGTAGACTCTGAGAGTGGGGTGGTTCTGTTTTAAAAGAGCTTGTTACGTGGGATTTGACTGATTTCATAGAATCTCAGAATGGTTTGGGTTGGAAAGGACCTTAAGATCATCCAGTTCCAACCCTCTGCCATGGGCAGGGACACCTCACACTAAACCATGTCACCCATGGCTCTGTCCAACCTGGCCTTGAACACCGCCAGG
>WYDI02023731.1:29714-44825 GCA_009867235.2 Psittacus erithacus | reverse complement strand
GCCAGGGATGGAGCATTCACAACTTCCTTGGGCAGCCCATTCCAGTGCCTCACCACCCTCACAGTAAAGAACTTCCTTACATCTGTATTATTATCTGTATTACTTGAGCGCATGCTTTCCTGATTCATCATTTTGGATCAGTGTTTATTGATACAGTGGTCTGGGTTACCTTCCCTCTCCTCTCCCAGGAAACGATGGTGTTAGTGATAAATGCTGACGCTGCCAGAAGCATCTGAGCATTTACTGCACAGAGTGAGCTCAAGGGACACGAGTGTCCCCTTAAGAGAGCTGAGGAGGTGGTTGGCAATGAGAAAACACCTACACTCAGCTCTGCAGCAAAACGGGATACAAATCAAATGCCTTCTCACCAAATGGAGAAACTCAAAGGGCTTCTTTGCTGACCAGACGTGTTGAGTAATGGAAGGGGAAAGCACAAGCGGAGGAGTATGTCAAGGGATCTATTGAAGTGCATACAATGTGTAATGAACTGGTGGCTGGGACATAAATAAAAGGGAGGCTGGAGATGGGTTTAGCTGGACTCCAGCTCTCAGACTGAAAGTGCTGGAGTGGGTGAGGAAAGGAATTAAGCTTTAAATGTAGGAAGGTTTTGCTTTTGCATCAGACTGAAAATAGACACTTTTCCTTTCTTTCTCTGCCTACACTGCTGGGAGTGCTGCTCTGGTGAATGCCCTGAGGACCTCCCCTCATTGTGCCACTTCACCATTACCCTGCAGCCCGGCTTCCCCAGCCAGCATTGCCCAGGGTAAAAGAGGATGGAGGAGGGCTGGCTCTCTGCTCCAGACATGGGAACTGAGGCTGCAGCCAGAGTGTGGGTTTTGCTGCTGCTCCCAGTTTTTGGTGAGAGGACTCCCCTTGGTCATCACTCGCACTGCCCTGTGCCATCTTCCAAAGCCAGGATCCAGAAAGTGCGCCTAAGGTGCTGGTGACAGTGGGCTATTTCTACATAGAGGATGATGCACCAGTCGAGACCTGAGGAAGCAGCATCTTGGAGGAGTGCAGGTAAAAGGCAACTGAAAACATCCAGATACGTTGTAAGAGGGTGAAAGGGAGAGCTGAGGCTGAGACATTGGGAAGGGCAGGGAGCTTTCTCTGAGATTAGACTCTTGGGACAGGGCTGCACATCCTCTGTTGCTCAGTGCAATTCACTGAGGATGAGCAGTGTTTTGGAAAGGGTGTTGTGCATGAAGCAGCTGCTCTGCACGAACATTAAGAGTATTTATCTTTCAGGTACCTCCCCATCTTTGATTTCCCCAGAAACAAAGTTGATCTTTTTCTCACTTTCCTCATGAAACGTGATTATTTGAAGGGATTCGGGAATTGCCTGGTTTTAGGGGAAGCTTCCTAGGGAGAGCAGCTTGTAGGGAGCTGGGCATGTCAGCTTCTCTTTGCTGCGTGCTGCACCCCGCGACAGACCTGACCTCCCAGCAGCACGGGAATCGTAAACCCAAACCAGTGTCCTGGGCAGCAATATCCCATGTGCATCCATGAGGGATCCGGCAGTGTGATGCACCGGAGGAAGATGGGGTCGATGGAGCAGATTTCATCCATGAGGGATCCAGCAGTGTGATGCACCAGAGGAAGATGGGGTCAGTGGAGCAGATTTCTCCTGATTTATAACCTAGTCCCTAGTTCCATCAGGGACAAAACAGAGGTTGAGCATCTTTATCCTTATCTTTTATTGTTATCCTCAGGTTTAGTAATTCTCTGCTGCTGCTTCTCATTGAGCTGACTGGGAGTTGCATGACCCTGTTTGTCCCAGGCCCTCCTGCCCTTAGAAGACAGCAGCAGGCTTTGCGGCTCATATTTAAATCCATGGGCTAGCCAAAACCCCAATAACGCTTCTCTTTGAGCCAGTGTCTCTGTGGAAGTGTTCTCCAATATAACTTTGGTACTGTAAATACTAGAGATATTTACCTTCTCTTTCAGGGGAGTGAGGGCTTTGGTATTCCATCATGATATTTATTTCCTTAGCTTGGCTTAGCCTTTATTGGCTCTGGGTTGTTTGACAGGGGGGAAGGGGAGCCTCAGTATAGTGGATTTCTGCTTGTTTTCTCTTGTACATGAGGTATAACCCACACAAGCAGACGGCTTTGGAAGAGGCAGCCTCCGAGGAGCACTGCTGACATTGGATGTGGCTGAAGACACAGTGCACAAATATTAGCAGCAAAATCACGTTGCAGATGTCATCCTCTGCTCACCATCAATTTCCTCCCTCCAGAAAGGCCCCTCTGATTAATGCTTGTAGCCTAAGAATGACGGACCATAATATGTGGATATTGTGAACAGAGAATCTGAACTGAGCTGAGGCATACGCTGATCCAGAGGCTTTTGCAGCTGTTTGCAGAGTGACGGTTCACAGCTCTCATGGGCCAGCATAGAGTTGGAGGTGGTCAAAGACAGCAGGGGATTATCCCAGCTGAAGGCAGGAGCAGACGAAGGGCCTCTCTCTAGAGTTCTCATGCCCTTTAAAAGTCATTTTTACAAACTATGGCCATCAAAATGTTCCATTTTCTCTATAGCAACACATTTTCAGAGCTCACCAAACAATATGTGGATCTCTGAAAACTAAATACGCAGGGTTTGGTTAAAACTTGTACCTTTATCATTTCCCCCTCCCTAGTTTCCCATTAGAAATGTAGAATACTTGGAACAGAAACTAAAAATACCACTATATAAAGTCTGTTGTTTGTTTTGAAGGGGGAGCTTTCAATGTTATTTAGAAACAGATGCCCAAAGCAAAGCACAAAGTTTAGGCCTGGCCTGGATGTGTTGCCATGCTGATCCTGCATTAGCCCTGAGCATCCATAGCCTATCACCATAGAAGGAGAGCGCAGACTCAGTGCCGCGCTGCAGCGTGTGATGGAGACATGCCTGGATGACACAGACTTTCTCATCCTAACCTGAACATGTCTCCTGAAACACATGGCTGAAGCAGGAAGGGCTGGGATGCTGCACAGACTCTGTGTGATTTACCCACTCACACAGGGAGCCAGTGGCGGTGCCAGAAAGTGAGTCAGGTCTCCTCTGCTCCTTAAATTTAGACTTGTCAGCCTTCATCTCCCTCTGCAGCTTTGTGAAGTGTAACAGGATCCAAGGTGGTTGCAAAACAATGTCAAAGGTGTTAAAATGATTACCATAAAAATACATCTGTTTCCTGCAGTAATGCCTTGAAATGCTACAGAGCTCTTGGAAATGAGGCGGGTGGCACCCGCCTGCAGGAGCGTGTCTTGTGCGGACGTGAAGCCTGCTGAAGCGATAGGATTTTCTTCTCTTTTAGAATCATTACTGCGGTTAGAATAAAGCAGTTCTATTTCCCATGTGATGCGGATCTCAATCTAGCTTCTAAATCTCTCTAACCTGATTAGGGCTTAAGAATTTGAACTAATGAAAAATACGAGGGTTTTTCATATAAATATCTTACATTAATGTGCCCAGAACAATGAATAAAATTAGGTGCTTAAGTCTTATCTTGAGAATTTCAGATAGCTCAGCCTGTAGGGATCATTCAAACCTACCAAAGGCTTTAGGATATGTATGTATGTAAATATAGTTTGTATATATATATATAAAGCCTATATACATATATGTAAATGTAGTTTATGTATAGGGCTGTTTACAGCCAATCTTGACAGGGATTTTCTTTTTACCTTTTTATGATGTGTAGTTGGGCAAACAGAGCCTGATCTAACCAAGGCAGTGTTGAGATGTCTTTCGCCTTTGTCATCTTTGGATTGCACCTTTTTCCTTTTAGGGAGGGTGAAGCTCAGGCCTATGGATGGTGATTGCAGTGACGCATCTTCATCTATGATAACATTTACTTTATAACACATACTGGCAAGGGTGTTAGCACAGAAGAATACAGAGATCTGGGGCTCTGATAAATGTGCATGGCGTATATTTTAATAGAATCATAGAATGATTTTGGTTGGAAAGAACCTTAAAGCTCATCCAGTTCCAACCCCCTGCCATGGGCAGGGACACCTTCCACCAGAGCAGGTTGCTCCAAGGCCCATCCAGCCTGGCCTTGAGCACTGCCAGGGATGGGGCAGCCACAGCTTCTCTGGGCAGCCCATGCCTGTGTCTCACCACCCTCATAGTGAATATCTAATATCCTAATTTAGAATTAAATTAGGATTTCCTAATATCTAATCTCAGTCTCCCCTCTGTCACATTAAAGCCATCCCCACCTGTCCTGTCCCTACAGGCCTTGTAAAAAGTCCCTCTTCAGATTCCTTGTAAGCTCCTTAAAGGTATTGAAAGGCTGAAATAAGGTCCCCGGGAGCCTTCTCTTCCAATTTTCCATTGGAAGGGAGGGTTGCAATTTCCTGCCAAAGTTAATGTGCTTTTGTGGCTTGCCAAGTCCTTGTGTGCAGTTTGCCATACTCCACTTTCTCAGTGCAACACGGCAAAGGGATATGTCCACACCAGCTTCTCACCTGCATCATGCTGGCCATGGGGATCACTGAAGCTCCTAGGGCTGTGTCCTCATGGTGGGGATGGAGATAGATCTTGGTAATGCCAGCCAGTGAAAGCATGAGGGGCCTAATCTGGATCCTGGGGAACCACCATTCCCACCATGGAGGGAGCATTGAGCTTTCTATGAAGTATGGGAGACCATGGACATCTCACTCCTGTACTGATCTCTTCCACTGCCCTCCAAGGTACAGCTTGGGGTTTGGCCTTTGAGTGGAGCATCCAGAGCACATCCAGAGTGCAGTCAAACACAGAGCAGGAGAGAGGAAGGGAGCTGCCTGGAATGCATGGTTTTGCTGTTCTCCATGCTTTCCCTTCCCTGCCTCCCAACACGTTGTGGAGTTGTAAAGGTCAGAGCACTTAAACTCACCGAGGGAAACGTGGTATGTAGTAGTCGACTTTCCAGAAATACAGCATGGTGGCAACTGTTAAACCTCCTTCCTCTCATGCACCAATAGCCCCTGCAGCGCACCATGCTAACAGAATCTCTTTAGAAGCAGATGGTAAAGCAGAAAGCGAGCGTTGGAGAGCTGAATGCTGCAACCAGAGCGCCGTGGGCAGGTCTCGGCAAAGCCCAAGGCGAGCGGCCAGGGATGTCCTGCAGCCTTGAGGCAGGGCATATGGATGGGGTATGGGGTGTCCGCAAGGAGGGAGGGGATGGAGGGTGAGAAGGGAGTGACAGCTCTGGTGGCGATGTATCTGCAGGGTCTCTTGTGCTGCCTCTTGCCCCCATACCTGCCTCACGTCCCCAAAGAGCATTGGCCAACCCAGGCAGCACTCCCTAAAGCCAGCCTGGGTGGTTGTCAACACCAGCCAGTTGCTTTAGGCTGGTGTTGACACAGGCTTCAGGTACAGCTTGCTGGTCTGATCTGAAAACACAAACCCAACAGACTCCTGTTACGTTGGGCAACACCAGTCAGCCACACATCTGGATTATTTATAGCTGGAGTTACTGGTATGTTTCCAGCTGTCCCTCAGTGGTATTTGCATTTTGGCAGCACAAATGCAAATTGTAGTGCTGCTGATGAGACAAATCTCAGTGTGTGCCTTGGTGCATTCAAAAGTACAAGTTTCTGAGACATTCCTTGTTGCAACTGTGAGATAATCAACGATCACTTTGGAAGTCACAGGATTCTGGCAGATCTGCCTTTTCCTATGGAAAAATATTAGGATATAGGATCTAGGATATAGTATACCAAGCAGGTCTTGGTATGTGATGGTAGCAATGAAGGCGTTATCAGCAGAAACAGAGAATACTCCTGAGGATGCTTGTTAGCTGGCAGCTGAAAACTTGTCTGCTGAGCTCCCTTTTGAGTAACCAAAGGAGACTGGCTGTTACAGCAGTGGGAATGTGAAACTGTACCCAAGAGCTGCACTGAGCACTCTTCCTCCAGTGTGGGAATACCAACTGGCTGCCCCATTTAGGGAAAGGAGGGCCAAAAAAGGGAAGACAACCATGGAGAGGAAGAGGCAGATGCAAGAGGGTGAAGCATACGGTGCTGGAAGCGATGTAGTGGAAACACTGCTGAGAGCAGAGGAGAAAACCAGGACGATGCCTTGGGAAGGGAATGGAGGAAGGGGAGAGAATGGATGCAGCAGAGGTGAAACAGAGCAGGCCTAGTGGGTTTTGGCTGTTGCAATGAGGCAGGAGGGCATGAGGGATAAAGCAATGCCAAAGGAAGGATAACAGCAGGTAGCAGAAACCAAGAAAGTCTTTTCTCCAGCAAAAATTACAGCAGTAGGAGGTCACTGTGCTTCTACCTTCCAGATACACTAGGAAATGCAGAAAGACATCCTCGTGGATGTCATTTAACAGCCTTCTGGTTGACCTGAAATAGTCACAAGCATCTTGAAACACCGGTGCTGAACGTGGGGTGTTGGTTTTGTTAAGACACTCTCACTTCTTGTACTGCCTTCACATCTGTGGGTACTTATGGGTAAAAATAATTCAGTGCCAATATAGTTGTGTTTGTCTTTAAGAAATCAAAGTTGTGATGCCTGGGGCTGTGACAGTGAGAGTCAGAGAAGTGCATGCTGGAGGCTGCTGCTGTGGGGAGGCAGAGAGCTGGAGTTAAAGAAACCAGCTCCAGCATCACATTTCCTCCCAGCCCCTCTCTGCTGGGCTCAGTAAACCAGGATGTGCTCCTGACAGCCCCTTCTGATACATTAACTAGTGCAGCACCCTAACAAGGAATGCAGATAACTGTTTCAGTGATGATAAGCTGAGGCTTTCTGACTGTTTCAAGGCAGGCTGCCTTGACATCTCCCAGCAGAGCAGCAGTGAGCTCTCAAGAGAGCTGCAACAGCCTACTGCCTTTTATATTTGGTCAATAGGCATTAGATGAAATGGATGTTTCTTTGCCAATGTGCTTATTTGAACTTCAGTTACACTGGGCACTAGCTGGGAGCCATAGGATGTTTTGTGCTGGTTTATTAGAGAGGAACTTTAATTACCTTATTAAGAATTGACCGTTCTCTCCCAGTATATGAAAATCAAAATCTATCAGTGCATTTGAATGATGATTTCTTGCATCCTGAAGAGCAAAAGGCCCAGCGCTGCTGCTGAGATGTTCCAGAGAACACAAACTCCCATCACACTGAGGGCATTTTTATGCTGCCTTCTGCAATGTCTCCTGTCTGCAGGCACCGTCTGTCCTGTGTCGCTTTGTGAAGGGGATTTGGAGTAAAACAAATGTGCTCGAATGAAACCTCAGCTTTGGGGTCTGGAAGAGGAGCACTGAGCCCCTGTTTGGGGCTGGATTTGGGTTTAAAAGCAGCTGTAGGGTAGGATGAAGCGTTTGGAGGTGGCTTGCTGGCTCTGCTGGGGTTATGAAATGGAGAATACTGTGGCATTGCCTCCCAGCCTAACCAGCTTAGTTCAGATATGGGGCACCAGGGGGGTAAAGCACAGGCAGTGATGACCCTGATCTTGTGTGGCCGTAGACTGGCAGCTCAGCTGCTTGAAGGGAGACTTGGTTTTCTGACTGTGGCCAAATGACAACTGCATAAACAAAGCAGAAACACCGCTGAGTAGTTTGATGTTTTATCTGAGCTTCCCGAGACCTTTCTCTTCAGTGTATCAGGCTCTTGTCCTTCACACACTCAAACACATTGCACACAAAGGATGCTCAGGGAATCTGCTTGTGGCAGATTTGCTTTCTTTTTTTAAGTATTTGTTATTAATCCCACTAAATTGAATGGTAAAAGTTTTATTGAAGGGGAAAACTTGCTTGTTGTTACCCAAGTAATGCAACGTTACAAAGTCTTGGAGTCAGAAGGCGTATTTTCCAGGTATTAACCTGCCTCCTCACTTAAACATCATGGAGGAGAGAAGCACAGGGCAGCAGAGCTCAGCAAGGGGTGTTGAACTGGCCCAAGTCATACAATCAACAGGACTGGTGAGGAATAACCTGCTTTAGGGGCTATCACCAACCACTGCTGTTCACAGAGCTCATCAGAGAAGGATTTCCATCCTCTTAAGTATCGCATGAGTTAAATATGGCACTGGTGGTTGTGGCTTTCACTTATTGCAAGCCCTGGTCCATGAGGATAGTACAAAAAGAAACAAGCTTCTTTTCAAGCTCTAATTCAGACTGTAAATGCTCTGGTGATTATGGCTGACTCTCCTCTCTCTGTGCAGCTCTGAGCACCAGGGTCCTGCTCCAGAAACACAATGTCCACACTGAAGGGCAGGTGTTAGTTAACCGGTAATAACGGCAGGAGCCGCGGAGTCTGTGAAGCAAAATCAATGGAGCAGGATCAAAAAGCTGTACTAAATAACTCCTCAATAACCATAAATCTTGTTACCAACAGCTCTCAAGCTGCCTCACGGTGGAAGTGATGCCCTCACTTTGTGGAGGTGAAAATTCAGACATCGAGGAATGAAGCAATTCCTAGAGATGCAGGAGAGGAAAAGGGTCTGGAGTGCTGAGTCGGTATGTTATTGACAGGGCTACATTGCCTCCCTCCCATGACCAAGTGAATCGGTGTGGGAAAAGCCTGCTGGCAATGTTTGTCTCTCTGCTGGGTGCTTTAGGGAAGCATTTTCCCTCTGGGCCCTGCTGAGCAGCAATGGGCTGTGGAGACTGGCCAGGGTGATGCTGAGTGGCATAGGAGGAGCAGGTTTGACACAGGGCTCATGATCTGCCTCTTTAGCCAGGAGTCTGCCTAATGGGTTCTGTCTCCTCTAAACTGGTCTCTGCACACAGGAGAAGCTATGCTTGGTTTAAAGAGCTGTTTTGCAGCAGGTGATAGGGACAGCAGAGCCTGGAAAAAAATTACGCCTGTTATTGCACATGCAGCAGTCTGTCCCTGCTTGCTTGTCACAGCATTTATCTCAATTTAAAAAGCAGCTTTTCTCTTTTCTCTTAATTGACTTTAAAAGTATATCAGGCAGGAATCAGAGAATATAGCCCTCTCTTCAGGGCCTGTCTGAGCCCCTGCAACAGGCAGTCTCTTCCCTGAGCATCATTATTTAACCCCAGCTAGCAAGTGAACAGCACCCAGCTGCTTGCTCACTCCCCCTGCATTGGGATGAGGCAGAGATTCTGAAGAGTGAAAGTGAGAAAACACATGGGTTGAGCTCAAGACGGTTTAACAGGTAAAGGAAAAGCTGCACACACCAGCAAAGCAAAGCAAGGAATTCATTCACCACTTCCCATGGGCAGGCAGGTGTTCAGCCACCCCCAGGACAGCAGGGCTCCATCATGCGTTATGCTGACTTGGGAAGACAAACACCATCACTCTCAATGTCCCCCCACTTCCTTCTTCTTCTCCAGCTCAATATGCTGAGCATGGTGCCGTGTGGTCTGAGGTATTCTTTGGGTCAGTTGGGGTCAGCTGTCCCAGCCATGTCCCCTCCCAACTCCTTGTGCACCCCCAGCCTGCTCACTGGTGGGATGGGTGAGAGGCAGGACCAGGCCTTGGCTCGGTGTAAGCGCTGCTCAGCAGTAACTGAAACATCCCTGTGTTAGCAACACTGCTTCCAGCACAGACCCAAAACACAGCCCATACCAAGTACTACAGAGAAAATTAGCTCTATCCCAGCCCAAACCAGCACAAGTGGCTACTGGTGAAAAAGAGTTGTCTGAGCTCAGTGTGGGGTTATAAGCAGCAGAGGATGCGCCCGGGCTAAGTTTACTGGAATGACTTCTGATATAGGGAGAAATTCAAGTGGAAAATCCTAAGTGCAGGGATCCAGTTTCAAGCCAAAGCTTTTAACCCTCATCATACCCTGCTTTTAATTTTCTACTTTTCGTTATACACAAACCTGCAAATTGATTAAACCGGTATTTACCTGACGTGAGGTAATGAGGATGAACTAACTCCTCCTAAATCATTATGGTATGATTAAACAAGAAATCCTTCCCCGAGTGACATACCTTATTGCTTCAGAGTTTGGGTGGGGACAAGGGAGAGGAACCCATAGCCTGTGACCACACTGGTGTTTTGGTGAGGGTGAGCTTCTGCAGCAGTAACCGAGGCTTCAGCTCACAGCCCGGGCTCTCCGCATTGGCTTTGAATCAGCAGAGGGCAGCAGAGATTGGAAGAAAACTGCTATTGAAGTCCTGCAGCAGTGGCTGGAAAGGGGGTGAAATACTCCTATACATTCACATGAGCAACCTGCGAGTGCAGGGTGGGAGCAGAGGTGGGTGCGTGTCCCCCTGTTCCCTCACCGGCAGAGAAGCACCGGCGAGCGCTCACCAAGGGCTCAGCCTTCACTGCTGATGCGCTTTGAAGGAATGCCAATGTATTTCTGGCCTGTGCTTTGCACCAGGGTCTCCTGTCAGCAGGAGGAAAATACAGTGATTAAATACTTGCAAGGAAGGCAAAAAGCAGCTCAGAATGACATCTGAGCCCCACGTCTTGCCCTGAGCCGTGAAGCAAGTAAAGCATGCAAAATGCTCGGTCCCTCTTGCCCAGCCGAGGCAAAAGCCTCACGGAGGGACCTTTTCCCTGACTGTGACTTCTATTCACAGCGTGACACAAGCTGTCCCTTTCCCCTTCCTGCTGCAGCCACCACTGTTTCCCCACGAGCAGACCTTTGCTTCCCTTACGCTAGTGGGCTTCTTTTTCTGCCTCTGACATTAGCAGCAGCTTTCTCTCCTCACCTCTCACTCTTCCCTCTATGATTAAAGCCTGTGGGTTATAAAACCAGCGCAGGGACAGTGCGAGCCCACCATTCACCAGGTTCCTGATGAACCCTGCCCACCTGGGGATCAACATCAGCAGCAAAAGCCTGACTGACACGGTGCCAGGAAGCTTTATGTGATCTTCTTCGATTTATTGTGGTCAAGTTTGCAGTTTAATTTTCACAGCAGGGTTAAACATGCAGCAGCAGTGAGTGCCAAAGCACATCACCATCACCCCGTTTCTCAGGCTGCTGCAGAGAAGCAGACTCTGCACGGTGCTTTCTGGGGGTGTCACCCAGTAAAGCAGTCTGATTCTACAAGAAACCAAACCAAAGGGGCTGGGTAGAGATTGCTCCAGCTCCGCTCCCCTGGCTGCCACAGACACAGGGATTTCCTCATAAAGTAATTCAGTTGTATGGGTGGGAAAGTTACTTACTGGACCATGGCTCCCCAAAACAGGATTGGATCCAATTATGTGTGTTGCATTGCAATTATTACTATTAACTTCAATAATCGTAACTTGTTATTATTTATTAGAAGCTCCAGCAGAAGGGAGGCACCAACATTTGCTTTTCTATGTATTGAACCTCTCACTGAAGCAAAGCTGTCTGCTGAGGACTTGCACGTATATGTTTGGTATATCTCTGAAGGATTAAACAGTCTGAAATATCCACTGGGCTGCTGACAGCTTTGGCACAGCGTCTTGCCTGTTCAGAGCTGACTTTCAATTGTGCCTTTCACTTGTGCTTTATTTTTTTGGCGTAGTTCCTTGCTTCCAGGCAAATTCCTGACTGTTGTCATTACCCTAGGCAGCAAACCCAGTGAAAAAGTACTGATGTCTCAGCTGCTGTGGCGTAAGCCTTTTTAAATTAGGAGGCATTTTGTACTACAAAAGGAAGGAACAGGGTGTTTCTGGCCTCACTGAGCTGTGATGATGTACACCAGCGTAGCACCCTTCTTCCTCCTTCTCCTATGCTCACCAGAGGGCTTTGCATTGGGCCTGATCAGACAAGAATGCACTTTATGTGGGGAGGGAATATGTTTCAAAGCATGAAGCAAGTTGGTGGTTAGATGTGGTTGCTAATGCACGCTGGCATGGTCCAAGTCCTTACCTGCATGAATTCTATCTTTTTTCCTGGTGCCTCTTTAATACAGGATTCACAAGCAGTCTATAGATACAGATCTCCATATGAGAAGTGGGCTCAGCACCATCTTTACCACTTTCTTACTGTAGCTGAGTTTCAGACTGAAAATGCTGGTGGCTGAAGATGTACTGGAGACAGGGGTGCTGGAGAGTTTCTCAGGCATGTTCTGTACACGGTACCAAACTAGCCTATAAGGTGCAGAGCGTGAGATAAATGACTTGCTCTGCTAGATTGGGAGGGACATGGGGTTGAGTGCTGCTTAGTGAGACCTTAGAAAAGTTTCTGAAGATTTGGAGGAGGTTTTTAAATCTAGGAATCCAGTGGCAGAGGGATTAGAACTGGATAATCTTTAAGGTCCCTTCCAACCTACACCATTCTAAGATCCTATGAACCTAGCAAAGATCTTGCTTTACACCTCTTCCAACACATGTAATTGCTGTGACAGTACACCAAGGCTCCCCAGCTAGCACCAGGATCAAACCCAACAGATCTCATCAGTGCAGCATTAAATACAAACCTGCTCTTCTGCCGAGAGCTCAGTCATTGCTTGGAGTGATCTGACCTCTCCAAGCACTTGAGACTGCTGCATGCACTCCTTGTAAACAGCCAGTAGTTGACACTCAGCCATGCAATGAGGAGTTTGCTGGTGATGGGTCAAGATGTGTCATTGTTGTCTCCCCTGACTGCATAAGCAAATAGAGTCAAGTAAACAGAACTGTCCAAAGCCCACGGACTTGTTGATGTGTTAATGGCAATTCTGAAAGGTCTGTTAGAACACAGAAAGACAGTTCTTTTCCTTCTCCTTTCCCTTTCCTTTCTTCTTTTCCTTCTCCTTTCCTTTTCCTTTCTGTTTCCTTTCCTTTTCCCTCCTCTTCTCTTTATCCCTGTCCTCTTCTCTCTTCTTTCAACCCTACTTGGATTTTGAAGGCAAATGGTCAGTTTTGAAGTTTTGGTTACAAGCTTCATCAAAATTTCATTTAAGAGGAAAATATTTCAACCTTTTTCAACCTTCCCCCAGCAGATCTTGCTGTGAATGCTCAAGGCTCATTTCAAAACCGGTTTCTGTGAACAAAGCAACATGCATCTCTGAGATTCATTTTCATTGAATATCTTTTATATTCAGGAGAAGTCCCATCCCATGGTTGTTCACCGAAAACACACTGCACAAGGTTAGGAGCAGGTTCATTTTGAAACTAGTGCAAATCAGTGTGGATGCTGCCTTTCGGTACACAGAAGTTTGACTGTCAGAAGGTGAATGTTCCATATATACTGAGAAATTCAAATCTGTTCACCCAGGTAGGCTTCAAGAGTCACACAGTGACTAGAAGGAGCCGTGGAATGACAAGGCTGGTAAGGGAAAACCTCAGCTGTTGGCAACTAACACCCAATACAAGTAAGCTGGGAGAGGGAGTACCTTTATGAATGTGATCCCCTCAGCTGGGGCAGGAGGAAATGGTGGTGGAAGTAAGGGGACCAGTTGAGAGGGGAGAGTTGCCAGGAGAAATCAGGTATGGTGAAGGGGGGTAAAAAGGGAAGGAAAGTCACAATGAAATGATTCTTTAGCTATGTAATGGTTATGTTTGATATCTTCTTTTCATTTTAGTAGATGCCAGGTTGCTCTGTCCATCAGATAATAATTGCTGACAGACATCCAGAATTAATAGGCAATTTGGAGCTACTTTTGGTAAACATGGATGTTTCTGTTGTCTGTCTAATGGCTGTACAGCTCAGCAGCAGTGTGTGCTTGGTTTCTTTTGCCTTCTTTATTTATCACATAGGAGCTGAGCAGCACAAAGTTACCAGGTTCCCATTTTTATAGTTTGCTTTTTGTTATTCTATAGATGTCCCATCTTCTCCTTTTGGGATACCTGGTGCCCATTTCTCCTGTTAGCAGCAGGCTGCAGGCTGTAGGCTGTAGGCTGTAGTGGTTGGGCAGATGTAGCAGCTCCACAGTGTTTGATATTCCTGCAAGCTCTGTGCTACAGAAGAGCTGTTGGGTTGTAAGAGCACTGCTGGTAGCAGCAGAGGACTCAATCCACCCCGGTAAGATCACACTTAGCAATGCTCTGTTGTTTTATTTTACTATTTCTTTTGTTTCTTTTCTTTCTGATGGGGGTCTCCAAGGCTTATAATGACAACATATCATGGCTTAGCCTTGTCCCAGTCCAGCCCATTTTGAGGGGGAGGAAGTGTAGCCCTTTGGGGATGAGGAAATCTTCCTTCCTCCAGCCCTTTTAAAGCAAATTCAATTATTCTTGCTGGGATTCTTCCCCAATTTGTTATTACAAATGAAATGTTCCTCGGAGCGATGGCAAGGGGGTTGTAGCAGTAGTAAGGCTAAATTAGATTTCCTGGGCTCAATCTCGAACAATTGATAAGCTGGGCTATTTGGGAGCCATTCAAAGGCCCCAAGCTATAACCACATTTGCTATCCCCGCTGTGCTTAGAGCAGCTCAAGAATTCCACTTGGTATCATCTGGTCTGCCTTAGCATAAGGGTATTGATTGCTGTGACTGGAACAATATTATTTTGCAATTTGCTTTCCATGGAAGCACCAATCGTGAATGGGAAATGCATTAAAAATGGGCCAAAATCCTTCTATTTCAGTCATAAATATGTATGTCACCAAACATATGGTAAATTGGGGAAAAATACATGTGCTGGGTGTAGGAAGCCTGTAAGATAATCTGAAGACAGAGGTGGGAGCATGTCTTGTCAAATGTATCTTATTTTGTGGCCTTCACTGAAGCTGTTGTCATCAAAGTGATGATTTGTTGTACTCTTTGCTTAGCATAAGGTAACTGATCACTTCTCCCTCCTAGGTCAATAGGAATAGTAGGGGCAACTGGTAAAACTATATAGGGGCTTAGAGAAGCCTCAGGAACGAGGAAAACTGCACCAAGGGACATGTTGTGCATGTTTGTGCTCTGGGCACAAATGTGTGTGCTGCTGTGGTGGAGGGTGTGGATGAAATGGGGGCTGAGGTGTGCCCATCCAGCTGTCCCCATGTGTGAGAAGGAAGGACCACAATGGTGAGGTGGCTTTTTCTTAATTAAAATACAATCAGTTCAAGAAAGGCCTGAAACAGTTGATCATTCATTGAGATCTTGTCCATTAAATTCCTCTTAATGAAGTCACTATTGTGTGCTGCAGTATCTGATGAATTTACAGTCTGCTATTCAGCACTGCGTCTTGCTACATAATCAGGAGCCCTTAAAAGGGCTGAAAAAGTTGGGGCTGTTCAGCCTGGAGAAGAGAAGCTGTGTGGAGACCTCATAGCAGCCTTCCAGTATCTGAAGGGGGGCTATAGGGATGCTGGGGAGGGACTGTTCATTAGGGAC
>WYDI02023731.1:0-27540 GCA_009867235.2 Psittacus erithacus | reverse complement strand
CATTCTCACAGTCCCTGCATCTGCCTTCCAAGACTTGGGTGGTGTGGTCAGAGCATTTGCCAGTGAAGACCAAGGCACAGAAGTCATTAAGAGCCTCAGCCTTCTCCAAATCCAGGGTAGCCAGTTCTCCTGATAGCTTCTGGAGGGGGCAGGTACCCTAATGAACACAGTCATCAGAAAACAGTCTGTACCTTAATGCAGTAGTAGTTCCCCAAGTGAGGAGCACTTCTGCAGTGCTTCCACAGAGGAGAGCTGAGCAGCTGGCTTTAACAGCAGAGAACTCTCCCAGCTAACCTCCATGAAATAACTCTGCCTGAAACAGTTTCACCTCACAGGATGAAACTGTAAGGAGTTTCTGACTGTTCTGCTTGACTATTTTGATGGCTACTGTTTAGCAAATTGACCCCATGCCTCCTTCTTTCAGCGATGCAGTTTAATTTACAATTGTTCCTGGGCATCCTGATCCTTGCATGTTCTGCCTTCTGTGACTAACTTTAACACTATTATTTTTGTTATTGACAGTCATCTGCAGCCAGCAGAAGTTTTATGCTGGCAGGCAATGATGATATGCTGATATTAAGAATTCCAAGGCAGCTGAAATGTGAAATGGTATCTCACTTGCCTGTGAAATCTGTCTTTATACTGAACTATTAAAATGCTAGACAGATTGGGGTGTTTTCTCAATGTAAGCAACTTGTCATAAACTACTCATGCACAACCATGTCCATATACATAATAGGTTCAATAGTGGTATTTGAATATAGTATCTCACTAGATATATCTACTTGCTTTGTATTTGTATTGGTTATGCACTAAATATTTACATTTGAATGTGGAGCTGGAGTCATACATGCAGTGGTGGTAGCTTTGAGAATGTGACTGCACAGGCTTCCCCCAGCAACTTCCCTAGGCAAATCCAGGCAGGGAAATGCTACATCACATGCATCAACCAGGGCAAAACTTGGTTTTACTACAAGAAATGATGATCCAGAAGGAAAGAACCTAGTTTGAAGCTCAGATTCTGGGGAAAAAGATAGAGCATGTTGGGGAAAAAGATAGAGCATTTTTGAGAAAAAATACTGTGAAGTAGCTGTACTCCTGAGCCAGACAGCTCTCCCAACCTCAAAGAGTTTGAAGAATGGGTGCTATCCAACCAGAAGCTGATCTGATTTAATTTACCATGTCATCCTCTCTTCTGTGGGATATGCATATCACCACACTGGAGAACTGGGGAGTGAACTGCATTGCTAGAAAACTTTATCATGCACCAACAGTAATTAGCTGAGGTCCTGAACCATGAGGGAGTTTTATATCTCTTATGCATTAGCTAACTAGACTCTTCCCACAATCTATGTAAATACTAAGTTTCCAAGGATATTGGGCTAGAGGGTTCCATAGGCTATTTGCACACTGTGGAGTACTGAATGTGTGCTGCTTTTTTATCCTTAGTCTGACTGTTCTTGTATCCTGTGAAAGAATAGACAGGAGGTTTCAGTTCACTTCTCCATGCTTCTTCCTTCTTTAGATATATTTTATGGCATTTCGTTCCACTTATTTCTTCCCTAAGTTAAACATTCCTAGTATTTCCAGCCTTCGCTTACCCAGAACTTGTACCTTGTGCTTGTACTTGTACTTGTATCTGCTGCCTTTTTGAAGATCCAAACTGATCTTGGTTTTGTGCTGCCAACTATTTTGTGGATGAACTCAACAGAATTCAAGAACAAAAGACTTCTCTCAGCAGCACTCATGCTGGTTTGGCCTGGCCCTATCACATGAGTCTCTACATTATACTCTTCCCCAAATGAACTTTCAGTACCTATTCTACATAATAAATCACTGCTGCCTGGTCATTTCATTTCTAAGACACCGATTCCATCCCAACCTAAGAACTCATTAAATAACAAAAAGGACAATATCTGTTGACCTCACTGTTGTGGACACAAGCGCTGATTTGGACTGGCTGTGGATGTCGCTGTTAATGTAAGAACCTGCATTCATAGAATGGTTTGGGTTGGAAAGGACCTTAGGATCATCCAGTTCCAATCACTTGCCATGGGCAGGGACACCTCCCACTAGACCATGTCACACAAGGCTCTGTCCAACCTGGCCTTAAACACTTCCAGGGATGGAGCATTTACCACTTCTGTGGGCAGCCTGTTCCAGTGCCTCACCACCCTCACAGTAAAGAACTTCTTCCTTATATCTAACCTGAACTTCCCCTGTTTCAGTTTAAACCCATCACCCCTTCCTGTCCTATCATTACAGTTCCTGATGAAAAGTACCTCTCCAACATCCATTCACAAAATCTCTGTATGTTTTTCAAGTTTGCCAAAGAGATCTAAAGGTCTGGATAAAAGCTTTGCAGAGCTGCTGTTGGGAAATACATCTTCAGTGCATAAGGAAAAAGGTTTGTACACTCTTCCAAGTGCATGGGAGAATATGAAACCAGTACACTAGACTATAGTAGTCCTGGTTGTAAATTCTGTACTTTGTTGCCTCTGCAGAAAACCAAGAACACTGTTGTCTTAAATAATTACTAAATGCTATCTTCATCTTTATATTTCACACCCTTTTAGTAGAAAGAGTAATGTATCTTCCAGGAATAAGTTTTATGCTGGGGTGAAAAATAGCCTCCTAAAGCCATACCTTTAAAAGGATAAGAAGATAAAGTACATGTGCGTCCTAACAGCAGCCATTCCATGAAATATGCTTAGCTAGCTCCAAGGCTTAGAATCACATGAGGATAAACCTTTTTCCAGACTAAGCCTTTAACAAAAGATTATGTGTAAGCAACAAAACCTACAGATGAAAAACTTGCTACAACCTTTTTATCACAACTAACATGCATTTACTGAGCACTGCATGATTCCTTCCTTGCAGAGGAGTAGCCTTTTAGATATTTATCCCCTCAAAATATATGCTGAAGTAACTTCTTCCAGCTGGTGCGCTTATTCCACAAATTTTCTGTCAAAGGGGGTTGTAGGGCTTGCTGACAAGCCATCAAAAGCAGAGCACTCACGGAGCCATTCATGTTTCCTTACTAGCTCCTCTGTTGCAGCTTCAGGGGCCCAAATCTACAAAATAAAGATATTTGTAGTTATTTTGGACTGCAAGTGAGGTATGAAGATGATACTGTGAGCCAAACAGAGCTGTGTTCTAGCACTCCTTTCCATCCTGAGACACAGAAGAAAAATGGTGTGGTCTCCTGGTGGAAGATACCACAACAATTTGTGTAAATATAAGCAGAACATTCTCTTGTTGCTGCCAGTCTCTAACATGTCATAGGCTCAGATGAGGGATAATGTAGGAAAGATGATCCAAAGCTAATTGTTTAGAATGACTGACTCGGGCCCAAGATCCTCAGAGTGGAAAACAGTAATTAGTCATAGAGTCACTGATGATGTAGCCTTATTCCCCCGACACCATTGCAGAAACTGGCACAAATCAGGCTTAGGGAAATGGTAAATAACCTCTAAACAAAACTGCTCACTCAGCAATGGTGGTGTTCTCCTTTTTAAGCAAAGGTTAAAAAAAATATTACTTCTCTGTGGTCATCTCTTTCTGGTTTTTGGTTATTCTTGAATGAGTATTAACAAGTCCCTAATATAACAATTATATTTTCAGTATTCTAACTCAAGGAAGTAAATAGTGATCCATTCAGATGAGTAAATATCACTTAAGCAATCATGGCATAGCTAATTAAGAAGGCAAGTTAGAAGTTGGTACTGGTCCCATGCACAAGGACTCCTATCCTTTAAGTGTAGGAATGTAAAAATCCATACAATACACATGGTGGCATTTGTAATTTTACTGTTGGTCCATTTTAATCCTATTTTAAAACCTAGTAAGGGCTTGCTTTCCATGATAATTTGTTTTCTATAAATACGTGTATATACATAAAATACACATAAATACATGAAGACTCTTCACTGTTGTTCTATGGTAATCTCTCTAGCCTGTGACATGTCATCTGCAAGCAGCTAGTTGAATTGTGAAGTTGTTTCATCAGATTATTCTGGGTTTTGACCTACAGCAAGGTCTACCTTTCCATTAACGTGAAACCATGCTCATGTTTTGTTACTGTACATACTTTTCTGGGTTTGAATGTGATGTCCTCTTTCTTGGTAGCACCACTGGCTATCAGAGAATTCAGATAAATAACACTGTTCTTAAAGGGTTGTGTTGCCTTTTCAAGAATGGATGTTTCTTCATCTGCCAGTGATACCTGTGAAGACTGAAAGAGAAGTTACCACTTATACATCATGTCCAGAAGAAAGGCACAAATCCTACATCTTCAGATACTTCTGCTGTTTTCTATTTACTGTGGATGTATTTTTCTTAATCTGTTCAGAATCTGCTTTTTCTTAAAGCTGCTATTTATTTTGTAACCAAAAATTGTGACTCAAAGAGGATGACTCTCCTTCTTGGATACTAAAACATTAACTGCTTTTCAGGACTTGAGACAATCACCCACTGCCACTGCTGATCCCTTCCTGTGCCAGGTCATGGCTAAATTAGCACCTACAGTTGTCCTCTTCCTGCCTAACAAAGTCTTACACTATCCTTGACATTCAAATTATCTTTGAAAGGGGGAAACCAACATTTGGCTACTGTGAAATACTTATGACATCATCCAGGGCAGGACTGCTGAAGGACACTTCCACCAAGGTAGCTACAATTGCATTTTCTCCCTAAATGGCATCCTAGGTTTGACTAACAAGTACCACTGGTAAATCAAGATCTCATCCACCATAAGAGAACCAGGACGTGGTCACAGAGGCTATATCTGCTTGAACTAGGGCAATGGCAAGGTCCTCAAAGCTCCTGAGTATGCTGTAAAAGCATTCAGTAGTACAACAGCCGAACTCTGTGTGGAGTTTAAGAAACGGGGCTTGTGTCAACAGTACATGAGGAAGGTTAAGAGACAAGATGGGAAATGAGAAGTCAGTGAGCCTGATATTGCCTCAATGAGTTCCATTAGCAGAATAAAAAGACCTTTCTACTAATTTGAAGGGCCTTGTCTTATCTGTGAAGAAATAGATGCTTCCTGGAAGAAATTAAGCTTACAGGTTGCATGGTATTTACAACAGAGCTGGATGATCATAAACTTCAGGAGGAGGGGAGAAAAAGGAAATATTTTTCTGTGTCCCATCAGTAATATAGGGACTGTGAAAGACATGAAGTTCATATAATTAATATGTCAAAATTTCAACCAATGAACAAGTAATAGTGCTGGCAAGAACGAGTCCTGGCTTCTGAAAATACTTTTAACAAAACTGCATGAATTATAGCTTTAGAGAGACATGGATGGTAAATAAATGAAAGGAAGAAGCATTCTACTAACTATTAGCAAATCAATCCTTCGTTATTATTTTTCATACCTCTTTTCTTGCAGCTTGCTCCTCTGCAGGCTTTGGTGTAGAAGATGGCTTTGGTGTAGAAGATGGCTTTGGTTTCACAGCTTTTTCTTTCTTTTCTGGTACTTCTGGCAAATTGTCCAGTTTATTCTGGAGCAGATCAATTATTCTAGAATCTGCAAATACTTTAGCAATATCAAGAGGATTCTTTCCTGTATTTAAAAACAGTAAATACTTGAATAAGCCATGAAAATGAACCTCAGCCCTTTGTTATTTCAACTGGATAATGAAACCATGGCCAACTGAATTTAACTAGGCCTCTATTTTATTAACCATTCAGTGTGCCAGCAGCATGTCTGACATCATGTGAGGACTGGCAGGCATCCGCACTATTTGCCAGAAATAAAGCCTTGCAGAAATGAGCTTTCAAACCAAGTATTGCAAGAATTCTTTGAGTGGTAACTTTGCTGTTAATGTCCTGATATTTGCACCTTAATACACTGGTCCTACAGGTTGCAACCTTAACTTCTGAGAGCATTTAGCACTAGGAGATGGCTAGGACAGTACAAGGTTAGGAATGTAGACCAAGTTATTGTAGGTCTCTATCTCTTCCAGTACTTGCTCTGTGGCTGGCAAGGAGTCAAGGGAAAGCTCCATGGTTTAAATGGGGCTGAAAACCTTCAGGGCTTAATAGAGGACAAACTCTTCCAGATCTTATAAGGTGAAATGCTGTGGCTGTAAAGTAGTTGTGAGCCTAAACTGCTGTGTGAATTAGAACAACACAGAAATAAGGAATACACATACCTTCTACAAGAAGGGTTTCACCTAGTAGGCATTTTGGCAAGGAAAATCTCATTATGTAGGAATGTTGCTTCCTCTGTTAAAGCAAGAGCTTAAAATGTGACAAATACTGTTTAATTTACTCCAAAAAGAGAGGAAACAACACTGCATGAGGGATCTGCTGTGAGGAGGTAACACTTCAATATCAATTTGGTTTGTTTTTCTGTTAAGTACTTTTTCTCAGAGAGTAATATTTACATGCTAAGCAGCAAGAAATATTGTAACCTGTGCTGGCTGTGCATAAAAATTAAATTATTTAAATGGGTGGCAGAGTATACACTGGGCACAACTAAAATCTAATTTTCCATCAAATAATATTAAAAAGTAGATAGATTTTATTCATTAAAGCCACTTATAACTGTATATATCTTGTGAGGAGCAACAGACTTCTTAATCATGTAATTATTCATGTTACTTTATTTTCTAGATGCATAAAACCCAGAAAAGCTGACTACTTACTATAGTGATTCCACACTGTAGAAAACTAATTGTACCTCTTACATTCATCCTGGTCCTGACAGCGATCATAAATACAGAACACTCCTCAAAGTGTTCCAAGAACTTAATTTTGTTTGGGGTTTTTTAACATGGATGCATGTACGTAAATGGGCCTGTTTTGGGGATGTTGGTATTTACCATTGCTGTTTGTAGCTTGGACATCAGCACCCTCTTCAAGTAAAAAATAGACAATATCCAGTCTGGAGATCTCAATGGCTCTCATTAGTGGGGTTGCATTGCCCATTGCAGGTGCATCCACTGCTGCTCCAGCTTTCACTATTAGTTTGGCAATATCGAGGTGTCCATTATAGCAAGCATGATGGAGAGGAGTCCACATGAAATTGTCTGTTGCATTTACATCAGCCCTACAAAAGAATACGAGAAGGGGCAGATGATGCTATCTACTAGACACAGGAATGTCAACACAAGCAATGTTAACTGCCCCCTGCAATGGCATATTCAATATGAACAAATATTTTCATATTGCTACTGCTACTCTGAACCCATTTTAGTACCCAATATATGACTTGTCATGGAATATTAATTGTAAGAGTGTGCTGGGTGGTGATCACATCCCCCCCTTAGCCAACACAGTGTCCTTTACATGGAGGTTTTCGCAGGTACACAGGAAAATAGGCATTCAAACACCATAGTCCTGTAAAATGCTGCTTGTGTTTCTGCTTCAGCTTCACTGATAACAGCAAAAAACAGATTAAGGAATTCATAAAAGAATGCTCTTGGGCCAACAGCAGGTGGAAAAATTGCCAATTTAGTGAGTTAGAGAAAGCCACTCAAGATCTGAGCCTTTAGAACTTTTTCAGCCACTGTGTTGCTGGACTGTAGAACTTTTTCTGCTCCCAGGCTAAAATTTATATGTTCTGGAGGATGCAACGGCTAGTTTGGAGGAGGTATTTGCAGTCTGCTGCCTTTGGCTGAAGCTGAGGGGAACAGCACTATCAGCCCTTTAGCAACTTGCTGCCTTGGAAGCTTTTGGCCTGGGGTCATGCAAAAGCAAGGCTTGGGGAATCACAGCCACAACAGCCTCTTAAAGGTGTTAAAAGGAAAGAAATATTGTTCCCCCACATCTCTGAAGAGAGCACAGACCAGGACCATGCCCAGATCTGTGTGCCACGTGTGGGCTCAGAATGGGCCAAAGCCTCATGAGGGGATTCCTCGGTACTCAAGCAGAGTGAATTACTTGTGCCTTGTAGTTAAGACAGCCTAGGGGTCCTGAACTGAGTTATGGTTGCTGTTCCATTGGCTCTAGGGACAAAGAGCTGACGTCTTCCCAAAATACATGGAAGGAGTGAAAAGGAAGAAAATTATGGAGCTGCTTCCAGCGATAGCTCTTTGCTTTTCAGGTTAGATGGTTAATATGTAACTCTAGATCAAAAGAACAGATTCATCTGTCTTTCTTTGCTCAATTTTAACATTTTTCAGTATTGTGCCTTTGGTGAGTTGTTATCCCAGTAATTCCCCACACCTACCAGTTTTGCCTTTGTCATCTTTCAGTTGCTTAGCCCTTATGGTTTATTTGTATGCAGTGTTCAATTGCTTTTGTATTTCTCATTAAAATATGCAGTTACTCCACTTTGTCTCCCAACCGAACCTCCATGCCTGTACCAATACTCTGCCCCTGAATCCTTTTCGCTAACTTCTTTCTATCAGAAACAAACCAAAGGGAACAGCAACAACACAGCACTGACTTAGTATTTTTTCCTGATGAAGCATTGAATTTGCCCTTAAGCTCAAATTTAATTTACTTCTGAGTCTTTCTGGAACAAGAAAGAAAGTAAGTATTAACAATTTATGCTTAAACCTCAGTATTTTCCATAGGTCTGGATAAATATTTTGTTTCTATTCAATATGGATTTGTGATACTGTACTGAAAAGCTTATATTGTGAAAAGTATTTACACTCCCATGTCAAATTGAAAGTACCTGAAAGTCCACACTACTGAAAGATGCAAAGCTAAACACTGTCCTGATAACTTTCCTCTCCATGTCCTGACTTCTGTCAATTTAAAAACCGCAACATTGATACTATCTTAAAAGATTATTACATTTCTAGGGCTGTTAAACATGATGAGATGTGACTGCAGTGCTGTCTTGTGAGGCTTGACAAAAGTAGTGGAGATTAATTTGCTAACTCTTGCATCTTTATCCAGGATTGTCTTGCTCATTTCTGGTGAGTCACTTGAACCAGATTTCCCCAAAATCATTCATCTCATTTTGAGAGTTGAGTTTTGACGATGCACTGTTAGAAACTGCAGTTGTGACTGGTACTCTGCCTCTGATCAAAATGCTAACAGCCCAGGCACCCAAAACCTTCAGACTTGGGGAACTTACATCTTGTGTGTTTCTATTTCTCTGTTAATAATGTGAAAAATAATAAACTAACCCTCTATGACTCAGGATCCTATGGAACTAACTTTAATACTAAAAGTTATATAAATAAAAACCAAACCATGGTCTGTTGCATCCAAATGTTTGCTGGAAATTTATGCTTTTGAAAGCCTCTTCAAAATAGCAATTTAAAAAAAAAATATCTGTGAAATGATCTTACCCCTTTTCCAGAAGATACTGCACAAGAACTATGTTGCCACTTGCACATGCAACCATCAAAGGTGTTTTGTAATATTGATCTTTTATGTCTACATGCACACCCTCCTCAAACGCTTTCTGTAGAGAAGGAAAGTCTGCTTCTCTGACAAGGTAGTTAATGTTCATGTACGTTTTCCTTGGCTCATCTATATACCAGGCACGGTCATCATGCACAGGATGGGCAGATGGGTGGTCTCGGTCAAAACGGGAGATGTCAGCAAGATTTTGGATAGCCTCAACCATGTATACAGGGAAACCATCTTCTCTAAGGGGACATGCGCTCTTCGGCATAACACAAATCGGCACAGGGACAGCAACGCCTTTTTTGCCTCTTCGTTTCTTCCCTTTCTTCCCTTTGGGTCCATAGGATGTGATAAGATAGTTTTTTGGCAAGTATTTAGAGCCTTTAAAAAAGTCTTCAATGCCGATTCCATCAGCCTGACGTCTTTCATGCATTTTAGCAATAGCTTCTAGCTGTTCAGTGTCCACAAAGGAACAGTGCTGCTGGATAAGGGCTATAAAATTGTCTTTAGTCACCTTCCCATCTCCTTGGTCGACAGCCTTCAATACCTTGCGGAGGGCAGCCTGGTGCTCTAAGGACCAATCATACAGCTTCACAGCCCACTGGGGGTTTTCCTTCTTATCCTCAGTCTTGGACTGTTTTGCAAAGGTCTTCTCAATTTTACGCAATTCTGATACTGCTGCTTTAAAACCACCATCCTTGGCAATGGCTCTTGCTGTCTTTTTTGCCAAGTTTATCCATGTAGGATCACAGCCTAAAAATACGGACACAATTTTGCTGGAAATGCAGTGGAATTCCTAATTATGTAGAAAATCCATAATTAGGTAATTATGTATATAAGAGACTTGTATTATACATGTAACTAATTGCCACAGGTCTACAATTTTATACTGTTTTAACTATGAATGGTGATAGAAGGGAAGTTCACAGGGCAACACATGCTTTACTCATCCATCAATTCATGATCTGTATAGAAAGGCAGAAATTCAATGGAAACTACATTTTTTAAGTGTTGAGAAAGGTTAAGAAGAAACAAACTAAGATTAAAGCATCACTCAAGTGTTCTATACCCCAATCTTGCAATCTGGCATGGGATCACTAGCTAAATGTTTGACTCACAAGAACAGAATGCAGGATTTTGTATGGTCCTTTTGAAGCGCTATGATCAGCTGACTAAGTTAGAATATGATCACAGCTGCTTTGTACTTATGTTTGAATACCCATGGGCAAGAAGTTTTCCCTATGACTAGAGAGATTTATCTTGTTTAATGATCAGCAAACCAAAGATTACTTTTCCATTGGAAGTTTCAATGCAATACATCTAAACCCAACTAAAAGCAGAACCACTTAAGACAGTCCAGTTCTGAGTTATACAAACCCATGATGTTTCTGCTGCTTTCTTTGAGAAATGTTTTATCCTGGCCACATGTGTATAAATAAATCACAACAGCCTATGTTAGGCACTTCTTAATGAGAATTACATTTGCCACATGATACCCAAGAGTCAAATCTGTCATCGATACCCAAATTATATCTTTCCTTTAGCAAAGAAATAGAATGTACATGATAGTTGCAAAGTAACTTATTCTAAATGTACCTCTTTGTCCTATAAACTTGCAGCAATTTGCAAATCCTCCCTCTGCAGCATAATGAAGCGGGGTGTTACCATTCATAGCGATCAGGCCCACATCTCCATTATAAGCTGAAATAATCCTCAGAATCTAGAAAAACAAAAAATACCACCAAAATCTGGCGTGTTCCTTAAGATAGGGAAGTGTGAGAATGATTTACAAATAAATGCAGTATCATATATTCTCAGTTTATTTAGTGAAGTTCTCGCCCATGCCCGGCTGATCAATGAACATGTAACATTTCATGTTTTCTATAGTACTCCGCTTATTTCATGGAGGAAATAGAAACCTTGTTTTGTTGTAAACACCAAAGACAATCTTCATTCCTGCCACCTCACTGCAGGCCACTGTCTTAAAGTAATTCTGACAATGCATGCACAATCAAAACTGTGTAATTTTATGTACTTTGAAGACTATTTGGGCAATAAGGAAGAAACTGCCTAATTGCAGCTGTTTGCATCTGCCCCTCTTGCAATGGTAATGTTTCATCTAAGTTACACAGCTGTGATATGCTACATGTTGACAGAAACAAGGTCTCCAACAGAGCTGTTCACACCAGCCAGCCACACTAGCACACTTGGAGATACCTCGGCAAAAAAGGCTCTGCAATTATGAGAGAGATTCTATCACTGCTGGATTCCCGTTGATACTTAAAAAGAAGCTGCTTTTGATGGCTTTGATCAGCTCAGATACTGGACTCAAAAAGAAACCTAATCCCACCCAACCCCAAAAAACAACCAATCAAAAAAACCACCCCAGGTTTGGCCTTGAAGCAATGCTTTAACACCACAAATAGTGATACCTCAAAAAAGCCTCCTTTGGCTGCAAAATGTGCAGCACTTTGTCTTTCAAAGTCAAACAGGTTAACATCAGCTCCTCTCTCAAGCAGACCACGCACCAGCTCAAGAACACCTTCCCTTGCAGCTTCCATTAAGACTGTGCGACCTGTAGCCTGCAAGGTAGCAAGAAAGCAATTCAGTTTGTTTCCTACGCTAATTCAGGTTGGAACAGTAAGATCTGCTTGTTGCAAGGTGGCATAAGACCGAAGGTTTCCTTTTAGGTATTACCGCAAAAAGGAGATCAGTCTAATAGTTTCCAAGATGCTTCTAGGTAAACTTTAAGAATCTAACCATAATGCTGCTACAGCATGAGTAGACAAATCCCAGAGATATATTAGTAGCTTGAGTCTCTTGAATAATCCTCATGAAAATCAATTCGTTAGTTAAGGAATCCTTTATTCTGTGTGTATGTGTAAACATGCTTTCATGCATGTTTACAAAACACAAAATCTTACCTCTATCATTAAAAAATCGTAAGGAGCTATGGCTGAAGGAGTGCTAGAGGGAAGACAGAGCAACTGGGGAATTTCACTGCTGTTCTGTGAGGAAAAGTTCACATTCTAATATATTTATAGATAGATAGATAGATAATAGAGTATGTTTGTGATCAGCAGTACCTATGTTCTTCAGTGGCTGACTTGGGTAGATCTGGTGACCTTCCCAAGAATAGATAGATAGATAGATAGATAGATAGATAGATAGATAGATAATAGAGTATGTTTGTGATCAGCAGTACCTATGTTCTTCACAATGGCTGACTTGGGTAGATCTGGTGACCTTCCCAAGAATAGAATACATCTCGGGTCAGGGATTGCCTGCTATTACCATATTGGCTCACAGCAACACAGAATATCTGACTTGCCACTCTACAAAGGGGCAAAGAGAGCAGTGAGCCATGGATATTGTCCCACTGAATGATATGCTTTTCCCTGCTACCTGTCTTTTTAGCAAATCATCCCTCTTATGTGATCAGATATGTGCCCATCATATTACAAAAATAAAAGCAGGTTTCTCATACTGTAGGTACACTGAGCGCCTGGAGATGTGTGTGAGAGGAGGGAAGAAGGATGTCTAAACACTGGGGTTTGTATAGCTACAAGTTAGGAGGTATAACTACAAAACCAGGACCAAAGCAAAAGCCATGAGTAGCTTTAAGGGAAAGCTTGAGCTCCTTTACTTGATCAACAGCACACAGCTGCCGTCCTTCAGGTCTTTGTTAAATTAAGGAAATAAACAAATAAATGACTAGGACATACAAAAGAATGAAAATGGTTTCTTATGGCTTGTTCCTGCCTTGATTCCCCCATCAGGTTTTTCATGCTAGACTCACCTTTCAATGAGCATTATTTAAACTCTGAAAACCTTAGAGCACACGGAGGCAAAGTACAAATCAGCCCTGCACCACTGAAGTGCAGTGAACTGCAGCTCCTAAGAGCTGGCCCAGTTACACTTTTGTCATGGTTTAAGCCTAGCTGTAATTCAGAACCACGCAGCTGCTATCTCACTTTCCCCTTTCCTCCCCCCACCCCCTGGAGGAATAGGGAGGAGAATCGAAAGAATGTAACTCCCACAGGCTGAGATAAGAACAATCCAGTAACTAAGGTATAACACAAACCGCTGCTGCTACCACCAATAATAACAATGACAAGGGAAATAACAAGGGAAGAGAATGCAACTGCTCACCACCTGCCGACTGATACCCAGCCCGACCGAGCAGTGATCTAGCCCTTCCGGGTGACTGCCCCCAGGTTATATAGTGGGCATGACGTGCTGTAGTATGGAATGCCTCTTTCATTAGTTTGGGTCAGGTTGTCCTGTCTCTGCTTTCTCCCGGCTTCCCCTCCTCCCTGGCAGAGCATGAGTCTCAGAAAGTCCTTGGTCAGAGTAAACATTACTGAGCAGCAGCTGAAAACATCGGTGTTATCAGCGCTGTTCCCAGGCTGAAAGTCAAAAACCCAGCACTGCATCAGCTACTAAGAAGGAGAAAAATGGCTGCTACTGCTGAACCCAGGACAACTTTATGTTTGTAAAATAACTGCACTCTAATCTACAGAAATCTAATTCAGGATATGTGGTTCAAGCAGAACACTTAAATCCCTGCTCCTGCAAAAAGGGTGATGCAGAAGAAGGGAACAGGCATGGCCACAGAGCTAAGCACTTGTCACTGCTTCATCATTTTAATGTGAGGATTTAAGGTTCCATAGTCACCTAGTAACTATTCTACACTTCTCTCTATATGTTCTTAATTACAGAAATACTCATACTGGGTTTCCTGCATTGGGATTTGCTCCTCTTTCCATGAAATTCAGACATATTTCTTTAATATCATGAGCTTGCTCACAGGCTTGTAGAAATACGGGCTTCCCATCAGTGGTACAGTTGTTAACATCTGCACCAGCATCCAAGGCAATTTGCGTGCAGTGGTAGTGCCGTGCTGTAGGTAAAAGACAGTAAAACAGAACACCTGCAAAGAAAACCAACAGGGATTATGGTGCAATACTAAATTAGTAGAAAGATTGCTTAGGCTGTGAGCTTCACAGCTGAACAGACAAAATCCATCAGTAGAGACCCGTTCACTTCTCTGAGGGTACATACATGCAAAAAAGGTTTCTAGTTTAGGTAGGGCCTTTGAACTTCTGGGAGTAAATCAGGATTTAGTATGACAGGTCATGGGAGGAACATGATCCTCCATCACAAGTTACCTTTCAGCTAGGTACTAGAGAGACCTAAAGGCATGGGCTTATAGGCATAGACTGCTCAGGGAGAATTATTTCCACCAAAGCTCTTACAGCACAGCTTCTGCTGAGCTGTAAGGATTACCCTCAACCATGGTTCCCATCTATAGATGGCACACAATATACATAGCAAGTGTGTAACACAGTAAGGGGTTATTTTATGGCATTTCTAGTCTGACAGGGTTCCCTTTTACTTACCTTTCCCTTCATTATCCACAACAGTCATGTCTGCTTTAGCTTTTACTAATATATCCAAAATGAACTCATGGCCTAACTCAGCTGCCTTCATTGCTGCAGTACGTCCCATTTTGTCCTGGACATCTGGATGAGCTCCTTGCTCCAGCAAGAAGCTGCACATGTCAGCATCATTTTTAATGCAGGCCAGCTGAAGGGCACTATATCCTTCCATAGGCTCTGTGAAATTAATGAGATTTGGGAATCCATTCTGGACCAGCTTTTCTATTTGCTTCTTGTCTTTTTGGTGAACACACTGAAGAAGTTTGTACACCTGTAAGTTTCGAAGTCTGATATCTACTGGTAACATCCTGGAATAAGATAAAATGACTTCTTTGAAGGAAGTAATTCCTACATGGAGAAAGAAGAAAAAATGTAAACTCAGAGATTAGGTTATAATTACATGCCAGTTAGAACAGGAATCAAACTACATTCAAGGCATGAAAATATCCACTTTAACTTAACAGAGCACTAAGCTTTGAATGAATTTCTCTCATTTAGTATACACAGCATATGCAGAGGCTGTATAAACACATATAGCACTTTGCAAAATTGTCCTTTCTAATCTTCAAACTGTTATGAAGAAGTCTCACTGAAGGTGAAAATTAAGTTAAGAAACTGTAAGGTAAATGCTTTCCATTCAAGGAACTGTTATAATCTGCAATTACTTGGAAGCTTAAGGGGAGGCTGAACATCTGTCATTTTAGTACTACAAAGAGAAAAAAATCACAAGTCACACTGTACTCTGTACTTGCTGAAACATAAAACTGATACTAGCATCACCTCATCAGTATCTGAGCGCCTTCCTTTTTGGTAGCTGATGCATGAACTTCCTGCTGCACAATGTACATAACAGAGTAAACTGTATTTCTCTGCAGCAAATACTCTTGGGGAAAAGACAAAGATGCAGACAATAGGGCACTGGCCTGGAAAAAGGTTTCCCCAGGAGACAAGCTGACAAGCTTAAATGTTCTCTCATATTCTTCTTGTATTTCCCACCACCCCACAGCAGTAAGGAACTTGGGTTTACTTTCAAAAGCTGGATCCTTTCTTCCAACTGTTAAGTCATTATTTACAGCTGGATATCACACATCACTTTTTCAGGAACTCCTTTAGGAACAAAACTTGCCTTTTCTTCCCTTCTTTCTTCCCCCCCAAAGCTGCAAACACTGAAGAAGTTAAATTCTCCATGGAAATAGGCTAGTAATGCTGCAGAATGTAAGCAGCATTGCAGCTGGTAAAACCTGTCAGCAACATTCGATGAAGGCACAAATGGAGATAATATTCAATGCATGTGGATTTACTTTATGGATTATCCTTGTGATTCAGAACAGTGCTAGTGCTACCTCTTGTACAAACATGGCAGTGTCTGAAGTACAGGCATCCAGAATCAGGATGTCCTAGAGTGCTGTGTTTTCCAGAGGGTGAGATGACACACTTGCAAAACAAGTGTGAAACCAAAGTGAAACAAGTATGCGATTAGGTATTACTTGTCCCCCACAACCTTCAACTCATTCAGGACGTGAGAGTCATGACACACCTTACACTTACTCCACGCTCTCCTTTTGGCTCACAGAGCAACATATTACACTCCATTACAACTTCAGCCCCAATTCAGCCTGATCAGTTTTTCCTGGTGCTTTTGAGATGTTTATCATGGTATTACTTTAATACTTCACACACAGTAACAAAATCATTTCCATAAACATAAGCAAAAATATATCCATTACAGCTATGGAGTATGTTGTTATCACAATTCAGCCACCAGCAAGATCCTACCCAGTTTAAAGTCTTTGCTTCAAAGCTTTAAGAATCAACAATTTACATGAAAACAACCATAACATTTTAACTGTGACAGTTAATATGAAAGTGACTGGATCAAGTTTTGTTAGAATTTTCTACAGTAACAGAATCCAAATAAAACAGGTGGGATTAGAAAGCTCTACCCAGTCAGGTGAAGTTACAAGCAAGTAAAACAGGCTTCTACAATGAAAATATCACTGCAGCATCTTGCAGATTGTCATTAAGTAAATACTACCAACTGTACATACTTGACGGAGTTTTTATTAATTAACCTGTAACAGATGTTTTAATGAAAACTGAGGGATTGTTAATGTGGCTTTGAGACAGTCATGCTCTGGGGAGGGCTTCATGAAGCTATAATCATAAATCCCAAGCTTGTAGAATCTGCTTAGCAACAATTTTATCTGTTGACAAACATCAGCAGAATTGCTACCTTCATTCTGCCAGCTTGTATCATTGTTTTGGTTGAGAGCATGAATTCATTTCAAATTCAGATTAATCCTTTTCCTGGTACACTTACTATTAAGAAAATCATTTCCGTCAGATCCTTGTTTTCTCACAAAGCTTTCATCAAGGTACATTGCTGGAGAGGGAAGGTTTGGTGGCCAGTGCTCTCTGTCTCTCTGTCTAAGCCTGGTGTCCTACTGCTGCTGCTGGAAGCTCTTGGAACTCCTTTTTTTTTTAAAGTTTTCAACATTTTTCAGTTTAAACATTTCAAGTTGAAAACATTCCTTTAATTATCACTATTCACAAACCAGTAAAGGAAATTTTCATGTGTTTTATCTTTAGTGAGAGAAAATAGCTTAGCACTTTCTAAATTTAATCCATTTGCCTGCTGGCCACAGAGATAAGCATGAGCCTTATGTGCCAGTATAAAAGAAACCAATGTGGTAACAGTGTCATGCTATATTTACAACTTTATATGAATAATTGCACTGGATTTTTGGCTGTGACTAATGTTTAATAGGAATGATGAAGCAAAATCTTCCTAAAACTGAATTCCAGTTTAATGAATAGCCTATAATGCTGAGTTTTCTCTTGAGCCCTTCTTGGTGTTAACTCTCAAGCAATGCTTTGCCTTGGGCAGAGGCCATAGCTTAGTGCTGAGTGACAGTAGTTTCCATGGCACCTCCTGTCCGAACTGAGCCGGTTTTGATGTCGTGTTGAGATACAGCCATTTGAAAAACTTGGCCCAGTCCCGATCACTGTAAGGACATTCCTGAGGATATGGCTGGATACTCAAGATGGATGGATTGATGAGTGTGTAGGTGGATGGATAAATACACGCATGCATGCATGCTCAAAAGATGCGCATTCTTTTCAGGTTGCCTTGCAACTTCCAGTCATAGAATCATAGAATCCCAGACTCGTTTGGGTTGGAAGGGACCTTAAAGCTCATCCAGTTCCAGCCCCCTGCCATGCGCAGGGACACCTTCCACTAGACCAGGCCGCTCCAAGCCCCGTCCAACCTGGCCTTGAGCACTGGCAGGGATGGGGCAGCCACAGCTTCTCTGGGCACCCTGTGCCAGCGCCTCAGCACCCTCAGCGACGAGTTTTTTCCTAATATCTAATCGCAATCTCCCCTCTTCCAGACACTTCAGTATTCATCCATACTGGATGTAATAGAGCCCCAATGGCAGTAGCGGGCAGCCCTTGGGGCCAGTCAGTACCTGGCAATCAGGACTCTAAGCAACACCTGCTGGGACAGAGGCCAGGAGGAGAGCACAGGCTCCACACCAGGCTCTGGGCTGCTGGTGATAAGGTGCTGCTGTGCCTACGAGCAAAGAACAGGGTGGGTGACCAGCCCCATGAGCCTGAAGTGCTGAGCACTCCATTGAAGCCAGGTAAGGGATAGATCTGGTGTTAGCTGATTTTTCTTGGGTTGTTACTCAGAGGGATGGGTGCCCTGTGGAGGAGACTGGCTTTAATGGGAGAGAAACTGGTTGAAATGGGCAGAGCTAGCACTGACCTGCTCTGTACTTAAGGCTGTAAGGACTCGTTTGACCATGCAGAAACACAAAGTGAGGTAACTTCCAACCTGTTCTTCTCTGAGGGACGCGTCAAGCACAAGGGAGGGTGCTGACGGCTAGTGTGGAGTATTTCCTTTGGAAATCTGCAGCACAGCAGCTCTGTGGTGCCGCTCCTGCTGTACCCTCCTCCTTTAGGCGGGCCGGTATCACCTGCAGTGCCCCGCACTTACGTTCTTTGCCCAAGCGCGCCGAGAGGCTGAGTTCAGCCCTCACAACTCGCCGGCTCTACCCCAGCCCCTCTCGCCCCGCCTCACACGGCCTGCCCCGCACCACCAGGCCTGCGGCTGCCCACCCTCGCTGCCAACCGGCCCCTGCGGGCACTCACCTGAAGAACCGCGGGGCCCGGCGGCGGCTGGACACCCCCCCTTCTCCTTCGGCTTCCCGCCTCAGCGCCGCGCCGCGGCCGCCATTGCCGCCCGCCGCCGCCTTGGCAACGGGGCGCCGCCGCTCGCCTGGCCTGGCAACGGCGGGGAGCGAGGCGGGAACGGGCCGTGAGGCGGCGGCGCCCCTCAGCGCCCTGGCGGGCTGCGAGGTACGGACCCGCCCGCTGCCCAACAGAGCCGCGGCGTGAGGCCGGGGACGGGTGCAGGGTGGCGGTCAGCGGCGGCGGGGAGGGAGGGAGGCACCGCGGGGCTTGGCGTGGCGATGAAGGAGCCTGGCCTGCGCGGTGTCAGCAGCGAGGGATGTGCAGTCCAGGTTGGACGGGGCTTGGAGCAGTGGAAGGTGGCCCTGCCCGTGGCAAGGGGTTGGAACTGGATGAGCTTAAGGTGCTTTCCAACCCAGACCATTCTGAGTGGCTGGAAAGCTGCTCTGTGGAAAAGGACCGGGGGGTGCTGGTTAATGGCCACTGAACGCGAGCCAGCTTGTGCCCATGCGGCCAAGAAGGCCAGTGGCATTCTGGCCTGTATCAGCACCAGTGTGGCAGCAGGGCCAGGGCAGCGATCATCCTCCTGTGCTGGGCCCTGGTGAGGCTGCGCCTTGAATCCTGTGTTCAGTTCTGGGCCCCTTGCTACAAAGGAGACATTGAGGTGCTGGAGCGAAGCCAGAAAAGGGCAATGGAGCTGGTGCGGGGCCTGGAGCACAGTGTGATGGGGAGTGGCTGATTGTTTAGTTTAATTGGGATTGTTTAGTCCAGAGAAGAGAAGGCTCAGGAGAGACCTTATTGCTCTCTACAGCTGCCTGCAAGGTTGTAGTCTGGTGGGGATCAGTCTCTTCTCCCAAGTAAAAAGCAATAGGACAAGAGGAAATGGCCTCAAGCTGCACCAGGGGAGGTTTAGACTTGATATTAGGAAAAGTTTCTTCATTGAGAGAGTGCTCAGGCATTGGAACAGGCTGCTCAGGGCAGTAATGGAGTCACCATCCCTGAAAGTGGTGTAGATGAGGCCCTCAGTGCCATGGGCTAGTGGTGGCCTTGACAGTGCTGGGGAATGGTTGGACTTGATGATCTTAAAGGTCTTTTCCAGCCAGGTTGCTTCTATGATTCTATGACTTCTTCTTATTGCTTTCAAGGGCGGAAGAAGTATTCAGTGTCCTTCTATGGTGCCATGGGGAAGGTGTTGGATATCATGGCCTTTGATGTTTTCTCACTATTGACTTACTTTTTTGCTAAACCTCCTCTTCCTCCCATGTAAATCACCTCTAACTTTTACTAGAATTATTGTCTACAAAAACAGAATTACAAGATCTGTGTATAACCCAACTCCGTAGCCATCCCCAGAGGGCTTGTGTAGCACTGTAATATAAATGAGGTGGTTTAGACTTGAATTGAAACATAATTATTCATAAACCTGGCTGGAACGAAATACCTGTTTATTAACAGGAGAAAAATGTCAATGCCAATGAATGAGGAAAAATGCTCAAAACTGCTTAAGCAAGTTGAAGCATAACTCATTTCAGAAGGCAAACATCATTACCACAGGGACTTCTCAAGCTCTTGGTATTTGGTGTCTAATTCCAGCATCCAAGTGCCACAAACCATCTGGCCCTTGGTGCTCCTGTTGGGTCAGTAATCATGTATGGGATAATGGCAGAGGCCAGCTCCTGCAGGGAGACTGTTTGTCTTATACCTAGCCAAGACTGGCTGTTGAACTATTTGCAGAACACCTCTATTATTAGGAAGCTCAACAGAAAAAAGTGGGTTTTGATATGAAATCTCTTCTGCCAGGGAAGTGGTGACACCAAGCTGGATGTGTGTCCAACAGCACGGAAAGACAGGTGACACAAGGCATGGCACTGTGTGGTGAGTAACAACAAGAGATAACATCATTTTAGCATAAAGGATTTCATTATTTCCCCTGCAAGGAGTGCCATTTGTACAGTAGATATCTTGTGGTAGCACTTTGCAGTGTGAATTGGCTGGACTTAGTTCTTGCACTGTTCTGCCTTGGTTGATTGCTTTCCTCTTTGGAAAATACATCATCCAGGCCCTTCTCCTTGGTCACACCCAATAGCTGCTGCAAACATGGCACAGCAGCAGATGTTTCCTTGCTATACTCTGTTAGACCTTCTGCTTTACTGTTGCCACAAACAAGGGGACGCTTGTGTCTTGGCCTAAAGGCCTGGGTGAAGTCTCCTTTTTTTCAGTCTATAGAGTAGTGCACATTAAATGCACATTAGAAAGGCTAGCACATATATTTTGCAATTTAGTCCAATGCAAAAATAAGTAAAGATCCTGTCTGGGAATTGTGGGAACTCTGGAGCCAGACCATAACAAGTGTGGCTACTTGGTATTTCACCCCAAGTGTGGATGTGTGTATAAGTGCATGTGTACTGAGGAGGGATATTTAGTTTTTTGTGATAATATTTATTCTCTCATGGTGATTATCTTTCTGTGAGCTTTTTGAGAGAGATAATGAGGACTCATGATTCAAGAAGCAAAGCATCTTTTTTCAACAGCTGAACCGGTGTTTCAAAGCAATGTGGTTTCAAGAGCAGAACATCTCTTCCTTGCTGGCTGCTGCTCTGTTGTTAAGGTACTGCAACATCTCCAAAGTAAATAGGATGAAAATCCTGTTAGAGAAACTCACAGTGTTACCTGCCTTTATTTATCTTTAAGATAAATAAAGCTCACTAGAGAATATTATCCCGAGGTCTAAAGTCTCAAGCTGTTGGGCTCTTTTTGCCTGACAGCTCAGTTTTGGTAGAGTGCCAAGTTAACGCGGGAACACAAGTGGGATGGTGGTAGTAAAAATGTAACTGTACTAAGGAAAGAAAGGTGTAAACTGCTCAGAGCTTTGGAAATACCCTAGAGCCTTGTAGCTGGAGGTTACAGCTCCCAGAAACAAACCTGGGAAACACAGAACAGCGCAAATCAAAGACACAGTTCTCACAGGGTTTGGTACAGACTAAGGTGTCTGCACACCACCTGAGTCTTCATCTGAGAGCAATACTGTCCAGAGGTTTAATGTGGTAAAAATTGGGGTGGTTTTGAAGCTGCTCTGTCCTGGATGCTGTAAGCATGCACCCTCCCCTCACACAGGAGCATCTCTAGCAGCTCACAGTCAGGAAGGAGCAATGTCTGCTCCTGGGACAATCCCAGAGGTGCTCCACTTCATAGTTACTTGGATAAATACCATCTCTGGAGCCCACAGCAGATAGGTTTTGCCCACTGTGTCAGCATTTGAGAATAAGATAATCAGTAGTAAATAATTTCCTAAACAGGATTATTCCAAAGAACATTTATTACTGAGGAGCATGTAGGTCTTTCTCTTGTTTTACATACTCTTAAATATGAATCTGAATTGTTCCTACAATATACATACTTTGTCATGATAGGTAAAGCCCCCATGACCAGTATGTTCCCTTTATGGATCCAAAATGGTCTAATTCCACATGAAAAGATTTCACCACTGAACAGCAGCTTCAAAGTACTTAAATACAAAGGCTGTGAAGTTTTGTTTGGTGCTTGCAGAAGGTGCCAGACTGGCAGCACTACACAGTCCCTGCATGGAACAAGTGGAATAATATAGCTGTCATCCTCACTGTTACTTGCTATCTCTGTATTGTGCTGGGTTTTATCTGTCAGTGTAAAAGCATGAGGATGTGCCGACCTCTGGAAGGAGACTGTGTACTGTAAGAACTCTGGTGCTGGTTGACACTGGAGCAGTGCTGACATCAGTGGGAGCTGAGCTATATGATAGCTTGACTTCAGCTGGTAGGTGTGCTTGGGGGTTTCATGACTTTCACTGAAGCCTTTTACTGTGCAAGTAATTATTCCTGTTACTCATCTCTCTGGATTCTGATGCTACTGCAAAAAAATCTGCTGCACAGTGCATTACACCCAAAATCTCCTTGTTCAGATTTGCCAGCTTAGGAGAATGACACAAACTTACACATTTGGTTAATTCTGAAGGTCATCTGGGCTGTTTCTGCTAGCTGCGAGTTACACTGAGGGGAGCGTGAGATCAAATCAGGGTGTTAATATTCCTAAGCATCAAAAAACCTCTCTGCTTAACTCGTCCGTAACACTGCAGTGGGAGCAAAGTGCTGCTGCTGCAGCTGCTCAGGGTTGGTGTCTGTAAATGGTGGTGATGTCCACAGCAATGCTCACCACAAGTGGAGAGGTATAGGTCTTCTATCCACTGGAACAGCCCATGGCTGGGACTGGGGAGTTGTCATGGAGGCTTTTCTCAAACTGCAATGTCTCAAGTTAGGGAAATAGTCTCCTTCTGGAAGGAGCAGTAAGCTTCTGGAGATGATCTTTGTTTCACACAGCAGCACAACCATCTCAAAACTGTGCTCATAGGTAATACCCTGCTATTCCTTGCATTAGATGTGTGTTTCCTGGGCTCTGCTCTGTTTCTTTTTTGATGACACTGTATGAAGCTGTTAATATCACTCAGATCGATGCACAAGTTACTAAACTGATTTAGCTGGATTTTTTTTTTTCTTCCTCTTCCTGATACTCTTTCTGTAATTGGTTATTGTCAAAAACAATGCTTATTCTTTCTGCCAATTAATATGCACTCTTAGGAATTAGCCCTTGCATAGAAGAGAAAACCCATGGAATAACTGGTGTAAGTGCTTAGTAAGAAAGCCTGACGATGGCTAGAATTTACCTCCTGATGAAACCTCTGTAACATCCATGTGTCTGTTCATACAGCTAGAAGAGTGCTCCATAACCTGTGGTAGTATCACATCTGCTTCTGTACTTGGTTGAGTCACTTGGTTACTGTGTCCCTGGAGAAAATGCTTGAAAGGGAAGCTGTGTCTCTCTTATGATGGTTGTTTTCAAGGGAAATTTAAGATTTACCAAGCTGTTAGCAGGGCTTATAAAAGCTGAATAGTCATAAAAGCTAATGTGTTCTGCCAAGAAGTTCTCTGCTGAATGCAATCCCAGGAGAGTGTCTGCAGCAGGTTAGCTGGGTTTCAGGAGAAAGGAGTATTTCAGATTTAAGAGTTGTGTCAACAGAGTATTGGTTTTTATCTTTTATTTTTGTCACCTCAGGTTTTCCTAAACCACTGTAACTGTTGCTTGTTTTGGATGTTAGAAGTACAGGCTTCTTGTATGTGTCTGCACTTTAGCTTGACTTGAGATAAAGGTGATTCTACCTTAAGTAATTTTACTGCAAATGATTTAAGCAGGGGTTACTGGATGAGAGGGAGGCACTTCTCATTCAACAATGTGGCAAAATAGTAAAAGGGGTGGTGGGGTATCCAGTAACTCTGCACTTCCCAGGACATGCTTCCAGGTACTCTATGGCCAGGATGGGGCTGGTATCCCTTAGAGTCAGGGGAGCTCTGCAGTGTCGCATGGGTGGGCAGGAGTTTGACTAAAGAGCCAACAGCTCTGGAGGTCCTTGGAGCTTGTTACCGACTGGGTTATCAGTGTGTGTTCAACAGAAGCTTCTGTTACTAACCCCGCAACTTCTGTACCCTACAAGACATGTGGAGGAGGGAGTGCTGAACCCATCTCGTCCCATTTCTCTGAGGGTCTCTTTCCTATTAAGCCCAGGAACTCTGAAGTCATTCCCTTTCCTTTTTTTTTATGTGTGCTTGTCTAACACTGTGCCTTGGAACACATAGAATTCAGTGGGAGGATTCCAGATGACTTTCAGTGGGAGGCATCAGGCCTGTTAATAACTGAAGATCTGACGCTCTCTTGATCAGTTCTTTATATGAAGATCATAATATTAAAAAGATGAGGGGGAATAAGAAAGATGGTAATTTTATAGCTGTTTCTCAGCTTCCATGATGACAGGTGAGACAGCAATGAAAACACAAACTGCCTTCATTTGTGCCATTTGTTCTCATCTGGCTTGTCACTGTACCCTGTGTGAGAAACTACACACTGCAAGTTCCTAGTTTTCAGGATGAAGGAATAAATATTCTGGAGCATTGCTCATCTGATGTTACATGAGGCTTCTGAAACACTGGTCACCTGCTTCACCACATGCACAGCAAATAAAGGAGGACTTTTCAGCCTGAATTTAGTTCACATTGTTGGTATCTGCGAGGGAAATCTTTTGGTGGTGCTGGCTCTCAGCAGCAACTTATTGCAGTAGGTTTTAGAAACGCAAAGAGAAGGGAGACTGTGTAATGGAAAGCAACATTGTCTTTGAGGCATACAGAAGCACACACATTCTGGGTCTGATGGGGAAGCATCTGGCTTTCAAAGCTGCTTGTTGAGTTCAGTGCTACTTACTGTAAGAAAGGGTAATCCACACAAAGAGCATGAAAGCAACTTTTCCAAAGCAATGTAAGCCTACTGAAATCCCTAAGGTCAAGCAGGGGGAATTCCTACACAAAAAATCAATTGGTTTAGTTGGAATAAGCCTTGTTCCTATTCCCTTGCTTGGCCTTGCTCAGCTGTGGTTAAATGAGGAGAGTGGATGATAATCACCTGATTATCTTGCTGTTGATGGGCTGTGGAGCAGGTGGAAGTCCTGACTTGTCCTCTTGCCAATGCTAGCTCCAGGGATGGGTCCAGCATTTGGAAAGAGATGTTCTACAATCTAAACCAAGTGCAACAAGATGGTGGTTCCACAATCTAAACCAAGTGCAATAAGATGGTGGTTCCACTGCTGAGTGTATCAGGAGAGGACCTGGGATAGTCATGTTTGCTCATCTCACCTGTGTTCCTGACTCAGACTGTCCACCACAAGAGAGAGGTATTTTTCTCAGTAATTAATTAGATGTATTAGGAAAGACTTCCTGGGAATAGGATGCAGTTTCTGGTTCAGACCAAAAAATCAAGTAGGTCGATTCACAGCAGAGTCTTCAATTTGATATGGGAGACGTGGTATGGGGAAGGCTGATGCTCCGTGCTGCTGCTCTATATCTATCAGTGTCACCACAGCTTATCCCAGCTATTCTGGGCTCTTTTGGCCTCAGAGTTCTTGGATTTTGTGCCATGCCACAACCAAGCCAAATTTAAAACTGTGTATGTGTAATCCAGCAATGAATATGATCTTTCTAAGCTACAGGTTGCTACTGCATACTGGTATCTGTCACCGTGGTGTTTAGCTCTCTACTACATTTTAGGTTAACGCATTGATTAATCCAGACATCAGATAAAGGATCAGAGTAAGAGTTTATTTACGATTGAATGTTCATTTGTAAATTGAATACGCTACTTATTTTCCAAAGCCCATGGCATACTGGCTTTGTTACAGATTTATCCAGAACACCTGAAAAAGTACTGAACTTCTTTTACTACATTGCTGTAGTTAGCAAAAACGGTGTTTCCATATTACTTTATTAATTTCCTAACTTTCTACAGCCACTTAACTCCATTAAAAGTATTTCAAGGTCTGTATCTCATTCTTAACTTTTCCATTAACCTTTTCCCATTAGCCCTAATAAATTACTACTCAGTATCCTACAGATAAGGTATTTTCATATCTGCTGTAATGATCTCAGATGTTCAGTTGTCATGTAGGAAATACTTCATTTTGTCTCCATCACGTCTGTAGCACAGTAACCTGGTATTGTATTAGGAAAAGCAGCGCTGAATTTTCTAGGCAATACCTAAAGCAGCATAAGTGGATGCATTTTTATTTTCTTTTTCGCATGGGAGAAATAAAGTCACCTAAACAAATATATGAATTTTATGTGGGTTCCTGTATGCTTTTCCCTGTGAATAACTGCCAGTTTTGACTAGGGAGACCCTCCAAAGTTTGCATCAGTTTATTGGTATCACTACATTGATTTCAGGGGCATTTGATTCAGTCCTGGCTTTCGCATCTTTAAATGTTTACATCTGCCTGAGTCACTGAATAGTACCAAGTTTTACTTTACTAAGAGCATAAGACAAAACAGAATCCATTACAACAGTTGGGAATAAAGCACACACAAAGACCAGTGCTTTCTCCTTCAGTTTCGCTACCATGTAACGTGCCTTGGGTGCAGGAGACATTAAAGCATCTACCATAGCATCCACAACTTCATTGCCCTTAGTGCTTCCTTCACTCAGAATGCTGTTGAAAAAGTTTGCCCGCTCTTGAATATACTCCTTATTGTAAACTGTCTTTTCCTCTTCACTGAGTTCATTCCAGATCTCTTCGGCACTGAGCGGTGGCTGGATCTTTGTGAAGCGTGCATAATTTCCTGGCTGAATAATGCAGACCTAAAAGGAACATGTAAAACTTATCAAGATGCAATCAGTCATTCTGAATCCAATTAAATACTACAGTCGGTAAAACAGATCAAAAGCTTTCTGCAGATGTATTTCTTCCAGAAAATGCTGTTTTATTGAAACTTTAGCCTTGAAAAGTTGGCTGAAATCAAATATATTCCCGTGAAATGTTTAAGATTGCAGAGGTGCTTTATTCTGACTTCCTTGTTTCGCTCCGATTTAATGTTCTTGTTGTGACTACTCAGCATATCTTCCCCAAATGCAATTGTGCACCTTTGATTTTTATAGAATGCTTAGTGGTTGTCCTGGGTTCAGCAGTAGCAGTCATTTTTCTCCTTCTTAGTAGCTGGTGCAGTGCTGTGTTTTTGATTTT
>WYDI02023730.1:58011-77719 GCA_009867235.2 Psittacus erithacus | reverse complement strand
AAAGTCAAAAACACAGCACTGCACCAGCTACTAAGAAGGAGAAAAATGACTGCTACTGCTGAACCCAGGACACAGATATTCATTAAAAAATGGGAACATTCGAGGGTGATCCTACTGCCCTAGAAATCTGCTGGAGTTTCTAGTCCAATTTCAGAGAGAGAAGGTCTAGAGCCATACATTGGTATTTCTTATTCAGTAATTTTTTATCAGTTCCACTATACAGCTTCAATTACCCCAAGTTGAACCAGGCTCAGACCTTTCATACCTTTCACTTAAAAGCGGTCTGAAACCAAGACTACCCTGGGAGTGTTCAGCCATCTTTGGAGAACCTGTGGTTCCACTGGTAAAGAAGATAATCATTGAGTCTTGAATCCTTGTTTTGACACAGGAATGGTCAGCAGATTGGTTTCTTTAAAACAGAGAATGCAAAAATCAATAATGCAAATAATTCAATGGTTACTTTACATAGGCTTCAGAATGTAGTTAAGTATCGCATGTTGCAGAACTCCTATCCCAAATAAGCTTCACAGAAGCTTTCCACCAAATTAGACTAAAATAATGTGGATTTACACTTCCTCAAAGACAGAATTCCCCTTAAGAACAGGATAGAAACTGCCCAGAACAAGACCGCTGCTGGTAATGGGGATCAGCAATCAAGCTGTCACAATTAACACCGTAATGCTGGCATTTGGTGTTACAATGAATACTTGTAAATGAGCAGTTGTGGAGAACAGGTCTGCTTCCTGCATCATGACTGCAGTGTTTCTAACTCATACTCACTTGTACAGGTCAGTGAAGTTGAGCCATCCCTCCCTACTGCCTTTAGACACAGTTAGCTTGGTTTTCAGAAACTGACACTCAGATGCCACTGAGTCCACAGCAGGAGTCAGTGTATCATCAGTAATGATGCACGTGGCTTTTGACACCTGGAGTCGATATAATATATCTTTGGCTGACAACTGGGATATTCCTGGAATTAAGACAATTCCTGGAAGAGCAGTAGAGTTAGTTAGGGATAGCATTTTTTACATCAGATCTGTTTCTGAGAATCTAAACTATTAACTATTCCTAAACTGACCTCTGAGATAATTTGCCCTGGCATTCCCAAGCCAAACAGTTATAGTGGAATAATGGAGCTGCTTGTGCTCTCCTGCAAGGAATAAAACATGGACCTGTCTGGTGACTCTTTTTTTTTGAGAAAGGAAGGAAAATAATCCAAATCCTGCTAAAAGTTGGTTTTGCCATAAAACGGAGTTAAGGTCAAGGGACCTGCACAGGAGATTTGGCCATAAACGACGCTGACTGGTGATCCAGCAGTGTCATTCCCTGACTCCTTTCACCTCCATGACTGCTGCACAGGCCACTTTCTCCACAGCACCTATTGGAAATCCTCCAGGACTGCCTGCATAGCTAGGACACTCCCTAGATTATTACATTATTTTTTTTTACAAGACATATTAAATCCTTGATCTTCTCAACCAATTTGCATTAGCCAGTTTTACCAGTCTCAGGTATGCTCACTGACCTGCTCGCATGCAAGCCACAATTACCAGCCACCATTCTGGAACTCGTGGCAGGATCACAACAATTCTGTCCCCCTTCTGCAGTCCACATACTTTAGTAAGTACATTTGCCACTTTCCGAGACAGGAACCCCAGCTCCTCAAAGCTCCACTTCACTTCTTCACCTTCTCCATTTATCCACCAAAAGGCAGGGTTTGATGGTCTCTTTCCAGCCTATAAAACATAGGGATCCAAACCCAAAACATTTCTTCTGAAAAAACATGAAATTATAATGCACAAATATCTGCAAATATTGAGTATCTGCAAGTCTTGAGTATTTCACAACTGGTATATAAACTATTGTTTTTTCCTTTGTCCTTAATTGATCAAGCTCAGATATTTTCAATAAATTCTCCTTTTCTGAACTGGAAATGTTTACCAGCTAAATTGTTTCCAGGCTCAAGGCCTAGTCTAGATCCTATTTCAGTTGAAACCTTATGCTCAGCATTAATGTTCCTACAAAATAACAGATAACAGGAAATACTTCACATACTAGTCCTGATATTCTGGATGGAGTTGTGGAACACTATTAAACAGAAGCAGCACAGGCAGCGGACAAAATAAAACAACAGGATGACACAGTATCAGGAACAGGAGGGTTAAGTGGTCTTTAACTACAGGGCATCTGGATAAATGCAGAACCCACTTCGGGACAAGGCAATTAAAATACTTGTGTGAGAGTTTTCCCTAGCATGCAATGTTACTGTTATGTTATCTGTATTTTTATGATGTCAGTATCTAATATTATAGTATGCAGAAGGAATAAACACAGCCATTCCGAGGTTAAATCAAAGTCAAAAGGGACTTACCACTGTTTTTTCTACCTATATAGGAAGCACCAAGGGTCAGGGACACTTTTAAAATAAAGCAAGAAAGAATGAGATTTTGTATCATTTCCTAATGCAAATGGGTTTCGACAACTGATTTTTTTGATAAAAGAAATACACAACTTATTTCAAGTAAGATTTCAAATTAAAGTATCTCATCTGCACACCAAAAGGTCATCTACCTTTTCAATCTCAGACCATTTGTCCAATACATCACTTGCAAAGTTGAAGTACTTTGGTATTTCCTGTTTGCCCCGCCTGACAGGCTCGTATTGTGAATACACATCAGATGCGAGCAGCCTGGGCTGTCCATGGAAAGTCCTATTGGGAGGCTTCAAAGTCCACAAGGATTTTAGAGTCTGTAATTTGAACAACTTCATGGCAGAAGAGGATGTACGTAGATGCTACAGACTACATAAAAATTAGCAGAATCGTTGCAGTGAATCCTGCAGCTGCAACAAAAGAAAAAGAACCTTAAGATTATCCAAAGACAATTCAGTTTGAATTGATGAGTTATTATTTGAAGTCACAGCCAAACCGATGTTTGTATCAGTTCAATTCGATCTGAACTTCTCCATCCTGCTTTTTTTCATTTTTTACCACCAGCTTTTTAAGGACATAATGTAGTGTACTGATCCGGCATCTTCCCTGTAACTCAGCAGACCCTTATGGATCTTTGGGGCTGCTAATTGCCCACAACTCTCCTTAGTCAAACACAACATCAGAAGTTATTGTTTGCATTGCAAGAAGGTTACTGGTTCTTACTCCAAAGCATTCAGTAGCTGATTCTCTATTCCTTTTCCTTCGCATGGAGCTGAAGGATGTTTCCAGACTATTTCCACCAAGATTCTCACTGCTTTAGCTTGAACAATTGCTGACTGATATATCCATTCACCACCACATATCTCTTAGAGAACCTTTGCTTCAGTAATCCTTTACGTAGATCCCCAAATTTTATTTAGACACTTCTACATTTGCTTGCTGTAAATGCCCTCTTCCATCTATACACCCCATAATGACCCTAAAAGCTCTCAAGCCAAATTATATTCTTCCTTTCCACTGCACTTTTCTTTTTTTCTTTCTTTTTATATTACTACTATCATTTTCAGCAGTCTAGAAGATTGCTTCAGAACTGTGCTCAACTCCAAACATTTCAAAGCTATCAAGAGGTTTCTTGTGCATGCACATGAAGATTACCAAACATGTCTGAGAGGGCCTACAGTCAGAGGAGGAGCCAGTTGATGATTCTAAAACCTAGGTCTATCTTTTACTTTTTTAACCACAAACACAAGTTACTAAGGTTAAGGTGAGTTACTGTTGAAATACAGGTTAGTTTTCTGTTCTTACAAAGGATGAAGCTATTCACAAACTAGGAACCAAATTATAGGTAAACTTTCAGCTAAGTTCTTTTCCATGTGGAAAGTTCTGTGGCCTGAACAAGCTGCAAAGTTTTGCCCTTTGTCCTAAGGCTTAAAGGGGTTTTTTTGTATTTATTTACCTTTTGTCCTGTGTCTTCAACTGTAACCACTTATCATTACATCTCTGATGCCTGGATCTCAGTTTTGGTCAAATTTTATCCCTGAGGAACAGTAAATTATTTAACAGCTCCTTATTCCTTAGCAGAAACTTTTACAATAATATTGAATCTGCCCACCAGGTGAATGAACTCAAATACCTAGAACTTGGACAACTTAATCTTTTCAGTGATATCTGACAGCATAATTTTTCCTCCAGAACAGGTATGTTGTTAAAATCAGCAGTAATTTACAGTGTTCTTCATGCCACACTGAGATTGGGGTAGAGAAATACCGACCAGCTGTAAATAAACCTGTATGGTATAATTTGCTCCTGAGAAACAATCACAGGACATGTATATAAAACTAAGTGTTGTGTCCCTAAGTGTCAGCCACTTCAGAATGATGATTATAGAGCAGAAACTTATTTAGATAGTACTTACATTTCACACAGAGTTTTTAAATCAAAACTCTATTAATAGCACCTGGTAGAAAAAATTAATCTAAAAGGATTTTACTGGTGAAAAAAGGTATTTTAAATATTCCCTAATTACATCCATAGAAAATGGACATTAATTCAAGGGTTTTATGTCATATTTTGGGATATACATTCATTTTTATTTAGGGTTGGTTTTTTTTTCTTACATGAGGAAACAATTGCCAGTAAAAATAGATAAGATTTTTGTTAAATGTAATCTTATTTGAGGTCATGACCTCCACTGTTATTGCTAAAATCCAATGGATCCACTTTAATTCCCTAAACAGAAGAACCTAATAACTCTCATTATTCTTTTTAATAACACAGATATTTCTCATTTCTTCGTCTGCTCTGATTCTATGGTTTAGCTCTAATCTGCAGATTTAAGAGCATTGCAATGACAAAATTTACACAATAGCCTGTGAAGCAAATAATAGAGAAAGAACATTCAGGAACAGTATTCAAGATTGGAAATGGTATTCAAGACTGGTAAAATGATAAACATTTTAAACCCAGGATTCCCCAGTGGTCTACAAAAATGTCATCACAGTTTTACTGTGATACCCTTTAGTTTTTAGCACTTTTTCACCTGCAGGCTTACAGGTGAAACTGAAGTGAAAAAACTGAGGAAAAGACCCGGTAATGGCAAAGACCTCTGAACTGCTGCAAGAACCAGACATTATTTTTCCTAATTCAGTACCATCTGCTGCTTCTCAACTATCAGCAACACTAGGAATTCAAACAATGTTTTCCTGACCTGTTTGCTGTGGACAGTATAGATGGAGAGCTGGCTGTGTAGATCCTCTTCATTCAGTTCATTCTGTTTCAGGCCATATGTTTCCCAAACAAAGCACTGTAAAGATTAACTTTTATCTAAACGTGACAAAACGTGATGTTCTGCCAAAAAGGATTTGGAGTGAAACCCTTTCTACTCTTTCATTTGCTTCTTTTGTAGCAATGAGAACAGAACATAGCACAAAACAGACCAGGCAGCATGATTCTTCCTGTGGAGCAACCTTTTTCATGTAATCATTTACACTGTTGTCAATTGTGTGTAAATTGCACCTTTACCTAAAGTACTTTGTATCTTCTTTTTTCCCCCACTTTAACCACTTAAGTAGACCACAAACTCATGATGGAGAAGGTGTTAAAGAATACGTCTTTCTCCTTCCAGCCAGAAAGAAAATGGGAATGTTACAGTGATAGGTTTTGAAGAGAGAGTATCACTTCACTGCTGATACCCATTAGAGGAGAAAGATAATTTTTATTAATTTCTCATTTATTTGTAAACATTATTAAAATATTGTCATTACACTGTTTTTAAGGAAACTGTTCATACTAATTCCAGTAAAATAATTAAACCTTTGTAATCACCATTTTCTCTCCTATTCCTCATTCTTAATTACTTGCACCTTCTGCCTTCTGGAAATCTGTACGCTGATGGGATCCTCAAGCCATGTGAGTGTTAGTTCCCTCTTTCTACGGCTTGTTTTTTCCTAAGTTCTCCTAGCGCTCTGGGTCATGACCACATGCCAAGCGTGATGTGCTATGGCTGGTACAGATGATGAGAATCTTCTCTCCTCAGTTTCCAGATCACATTAGACTCTTCCCCACTCTTTGTTCCTTAGAACCTTTCTCGTGATTTTCCCAGTAGCTGTCTTTGGCAGATCCCGAACAAATTCCACCTGAAAGGTAAAAATGCTCACTTTTAACGAAATAACATTCTGATTAAACTCCCAGGTGCATGGAAGGGACACTTTAATTATGGCTGGAGTAAAAAGATGGGAAGCTGCACAGCTTGGGGCTGGGATGGTGAAACTCCTTCTCACACATCTTAGCTGACTGCACAGGCAGTATTTGCAGGGACACAGTCCTGAAGACAAGAGTGCCTCAGCTGTCAGGACAGAAGTTACTGATGTTTTTTCTGGTTATAAGGGATGGATTCCAACCCATCTGACACCAGCAGGAACTTCCCCTTTGCTTTGGGTGAGACTCTGATCAGAGCTCCAGGAAGGAACTGGCAAGAGCTGAACACCTTGCCCTTGAGTTGCTATGAAACCCTCAGTATTTTATGAAAGGAAGACTGGACTCTAATAAAGCAAGTTACACTACCATTTCCTCCCTATGGGTTCTTTCCAGCACATATAGTGAACCCAAGGCCACAGCTGCAAAAGACCCTGTAATTTATTTTAATTTTATTTAACTATGGTTGGAGTGTTTACCAGAATGCACTTGAAAAGAAGCCAAAGCAGGACAAAGACTGTTCAATGTCTGATGTCATTAGAAGACCTGTCTTTCTGTGGTGTACTTACCTTCCTTGGATACTTGTAAGGTGCAGTCACCTTCCTGACATGTTGCTGAAGCTCATGAGTTAATTTTTCTGGATCGTGTGACACATAAGCAGGATCTAAAACAATGAAGGCTTTGACTACCTGTGCCACAAAAGTTAAGGGACTCCATTACCTTCCAGACATGGGAATAAAGGGATACATTTCTTGCCAGAACTATCAAAATTCAGAATGCAAAAATTTGAGTTTTTTCTCTGATTTCTCTTTTCATTGGCTGTTTATTACAGAATGCAATATTATGAAGGAAATATTCTGCACCTATTTTTTGCACTTTATACACTACTAAACCAGCCGAAAATCTTACCCGGGGCTCAAAGATTCTCTATTTTCAACTTTGAAACATAAAGAAAAATTAGATACTCTGGATATAATTGCCACCAGGTGCTTAGTTACAAAAAGAGAAATAATCTGAATCCTAGTTTTTAGACAAAAAGATGCCAAAATAAGTCTTTAAGAGCCAAACTTTTCTTTCCCCAAATAAAACCCTGCAAACAAGGAAATAATTATGAAATTCTAAGATTTGTCAAGGTATGTGTTTAAAGGTTTTTTGACTGATTTTAATCTTACAGATTAGCAACATCTTTATTCCAAAGAAGCCTAGCACATATAAGGAACTTGATGCTCAGAATAAAGTGCATTTCTTTCTATATCTTCTTTTTTTCTATTTACCTCTCCTCGAACTGGATCAGGACTGCCGACAACAGCTACCTCTGAGACTGCAGGGTGCTGCATTAATGCACTTTCAACTTCAAATGGGCCAATGCGATACCTGGGAGAAAATGCAGATACGACAGCTGCAGCAAGGTAGCCACTCAACTGGTGTTTCAGATTGACTTCTAACAGGCAAATGAGCACGGCTAATAGCAACTGACTTACCCAGAAGAATTAATTATATCATCAGCTCTTCCAACAAACCACACATATCCTTCTTCACACATAATCCCTCTGTCCCCAGTGACATAAAAATTTCCACACACAGAGGCAGCAGTTTTCTCTGGATTATCCTGACAACAATCAAACATGTAAAAAAATGTGTATGATTGTTTGAAATATAATGCATGTAATGAAATGTAATGCATTTATTTGCAGTGATGCTAAAAATGACCAAGACAATTTTTAAGTTGTTCTCAAGGTAAGTATTATTTTATGTCTTCAATTAAGAAAAACAGCAATTTAGTGGTGGAAATTTGTAAGAGGTGGAAAACAGCATTTGTGTAGATATGGTTTCCTGTTCTAGGGAAAAAAGGCTGTGTTAAATCAAAATGCTCATCCATCACAGCAAATTACTAAACTGAATAACCCATTGTCTTCAGGGAAATGATTTATCACTGCAGGGGGTTGCCACAATAACCTCCTGCCAGTGGAAACCGTTTACCCCCAACCTTCAAGATCAAAACACAAATGAGGTGACCTACAGGAAAAACTTCACTATCTAAATTGATCGACTGGGTGTAGATTACACAGGTAAAACACCTTGACAACAAAAGACAAAATGAAAAGTTGAAATATTAGTACTGAACCAAAAGAAGTTTTTTATCACATAGTAATTACTCTGTGCCAGTTGTTGTTTGAGGATGTTAAAAATATCCAAATATTATAGGGTTTCAGAGAAGGTTTAAACACACAGAGAGGTTCCCCAAAGCATACGCAACATGAAAGTTCAAATGCAGTGAAGAGTATCTTTGTATCTGCCTGATTCTAGTATTTTCTTAAGTATGTACTGTAAAACTCAGCACCATCGCAGACTGAATACTGGCTTACATGGACCTTTGACATGAACCAAGATGGCCATTTTCTGAATTTTGTTAAACCTGTTCCGCTTTCAGTGGATAGAGCATTCCCACTTGAATAGTGATGTTAGATTACATATGCTACTACCACAAACCCATGGGATCATCACTGTACAAAGGGTTTCTCTGACACCAGATATATGTGCATGCTGGTAACTTTTAAAGATGTAAGAGAGAAATCTATGGATACCTCTGACAGTGGTATGAGGACATAAGATACTTGTGCTCTTTGGAAAGCCTTCCTGAACTTCTGATGTATTACAGTAGCCTTTATGGGCTTTCTTCATTAATCCTTAGCCAAGGATTGGAGTAGAATGGAAGGGAGTGATACACTGAATGTGAAGTTTGTGCCAACTGCCAGGTACAGGTCTGGAACAAGGTAGCCCCTGGTTTATGTTGCATCTTGAAGTTATACTTTGTCAGTCTGTTCCAGGATTATCAGAACAATGTACTGATCAGGCTCCTCAAGCAGCCTAGGGAGACTCTGTGAAGATCCTAGATGAAATTCTGCTTCTTGAATAAGTGAGAACTTTGCCTTGGATCTCTCTTGAGCTTCTTGGAAGGCACAGACAGACCAACTCAGACTTACCAAGTACTCAGAGAACATGCAGAATGGTCGTGTTGGTTTAACACGGACAGCAATGTTGCCTTCTTCTCCTGCAGGCAGAATAGCCCCATGGTCATCTATGATCTGCAGAAAGGACACATCATTACTGCTTTGATTAGCTCAATGGAATATCTGCTACAGCACAGTGCAGGATAGAGAAGGGACACAGACAGCGTTCCCTTACTCTTGTACCCACAACTGCAGCTGAGCTCAGATGAGACGTATCAACATACCTGCACATCATAAGGCGGAACAGGTTTTCCCAAAGAGCCAGGTTTAATTTTCATTCCTTTCATGTTGGCACAAATTGTCACCTGCAAAAAGATTTTATTTTTAACTTATGCAACATCTTGTAGACTTTATTATTGTTTGCATTAGGCATGACACCTCTTCATGACTTTCTCATTGCAAGGGCTGAATCAGGACTAACGCACTGTGGTTCTCAAGCACATCAGAGAGGGTTGAGAGGCATTTCAGTTCAGCCTTGAGGAATGAGGTTGGCTGTGTTCAGTCTGAGCCAGTGGGTTCTTCTGCAAACACTTGATTTTGCAAGACAGCAGATGTGAAATTATTACAGATCTTATTTCACTAATGGGATAATTAATTTGGGACCATACCAAGGGTAAGAGGAGAGAGAGAATGCCTGAAATCTGACTCTTAATAGCTTTGTTAATGTTCACTTGCAGAGAAGTCTGGATGTGAACTGATTTAATATTTTTCATTAAAACCTCAGACAGGCCAAATTGATACCCAGAGAAAATTATTTATTTTATCTCTTTTTAGTTCTGCCTTTAAGTAAAGATGATGGAAAGGAAGCTGCTATAAGTTATTTGATCTGAGATAATCTCTGGCATGGCTTTTGCAGGGGGCTGAACTCCACAGTCACAGTACTTCCTATAAACATTAAAACATGCTGCTAGTTGATTTTGGAACTATATAAGCATAATTATATATTGCCTATAATTCATTTAAATGATTCTCACCTTTTCTATTGATTTATCAAGCACAATGTGCCTCTGTTATTGTTACCTTTGAAAAGGCATACTTGCATACTGCAAGAATTAATGCAAACATACGGTTTCTGTCTGGCCATAACCTTCATGGATATCCAATCCTGTCTGGATTTTCCACTTTGCCATCACTTCAGGATTGAGCGGTTCCCCTCCAGTTACACAGTGCTTCAGACTCATGAACTTATACCTTGAGAGAAACAGCAAATTAAATATTTATTTCTTTAAACTCCTGAAAAGAGCAGTGAATGGTCTGAACTGAACAGCCTCCCTCAACTTTCAGAGCTAGTATGCCTAAAACTTCAAAAGCTACTTTGGAAATTACAATAATCATCCTGCTATATAGATCTGGATTCAACTTCTAGATTGCTCATGTTACCACTGAGGACAATGTGGTTTATATCTGTGTCACTGGAAATGTTACCATAAAAGTTGGTCAGAGAAACTCTCTAAGACTCAATTTGGAGTTTCAGCAAGCAGGCATTCTTTACTGCAGTGCTGGGTGCACATGTGAATAGTTCTGCAAAGGTGAGCATGCCCGTTACTTGTTGGCAGCAGTTACATATTTAGCATGTTAATTCATATTTACAGCTTTTTCCAGGAAATGGTTTACATATTCATGATATTTCCATGAACTAATTATAATATTTGCATTCTAATTATGCATGTGCTTTCTTGCTGAGTGGGGTCTCTGGCAGTCACTGATAGTTTTCCTCACTGTGTTTACTGAATGACTTCAGTGCTTGCACATGCTCACAAGGTCTTAGTGCTGAGTTAGCAGTTAGTATGTCCTTCCTTCTGCTCTCTTCTGTTCCAGTCTCATCCCACATTGGGCATCACTCTGCTATTTTGAAGGCTAGCATCCCTGGGTCTCCTTAGTTGTTACAAGTCCCATGATGTTTCTTCCCCCATCAGCCAAACATTCCTTTCTCTCTGCGTGTAGCAAGTTAGGACAGTTTGCTGTACTATGTCAGTTTAAAGCCACGCAAACGATTGTTAGTTTAAACCTATAACTTACGCCTACAGAAGTAGCAGAAGTAGCTTTTTTTTTTTTTTTCCTGGAAGAAGAGGGAAGAAAGATGTTTTCTTGCAAGAGCTAACAAGAAAGGAGAAGTCAGAGCAAGCACATCAGATATTTGTGGAAAGCCAAGTTATGTGCCAACATCCTAGATCAAATAAGACACTGAGAATTTTCTAGAGCAATTTCAATCATATTTCTTTTAATTAAAAAAAAAATAATAAAAAAACCTAAGCAACATAAGGAACTAAACAGCCAGAGCTGTCACAGCATTGTACCCCAGCCTCTCTCTGTTACCACTAGGATGGACAGATGCTCAGATGTACCTGCTCAGATCATGTTGGACCAGCATGCTGTAGGCAGTAGGAACAGTGCAAAAGGTAGTGATGGGGTATCTTGAGAGAGTCTAGGAAACATAGAAAGTTATTTTGTTGAAAAGAGAATGTAATGTTGGGTATGACCCTGCAAGTGCGAAGGTGATTAACATAAGTTATGTGCTCAAATGTCTGCAAAATGAAAACTATAAACATGCAACATACACTCAACACAGAGAACACGTATGCATTAGTGACTATGAATCCTGACTGCGGAGTGGCTGTACCTGTCAGTCCCACTGCTGTCAGAAATATCATTGTCATGTAAATGAGTGTCCACTGAGAGTAGTAGTTCCAGTTAAGATTGTTTTCTGCTTCCCAGGCAACTGTGCCCTATGCTCAAGACTGTGACAAAAGTGAACTAGACCAAAGCTTTTCCAATTTTATTCTCGGGAGGTCTGGGACTCCTCTCCACACAAGAGACCAATGTTGGGGCAAATAGGCCAGCTGAGTGGTTTTGTGAAATGGCAGAGAGGAGGAACAGGCATTTTGGCAACTCACTGAAAATCAGGATAAGAAGACTCTGATTCACGTCTGTGCCATACTCTGATCATTGGACCATGCTCATCCTGAACCCAAAGCAGCTGAAGTCCATACCTGAAGTGAACTTTGGCTAAATATGGGACAAGACAGCAGTGATCCTGAGTTCTTTTTATCCTGCATCTTTCATCACATCCCCTCTACACTGTAGCCATGTCATATGGCCTAACCAGGATGGAAAACACTTGTTCCTCTAGGTTTCTGGACACCAAAGGGAGGGATGGTTGCTTGGAATGTGGGAATTATTATCCCTTCTGCTACACAGCAGTGGGTACCTATGCTCTGCATGGGCTTTGCTCCTGTTATGCAAGATGGAAATAAAACTCAGTTATAAATGTTACACTTACTTCTGCAATAACTTCTGGTTTAAACTGTGGCATATTGTGTACAAAGACACATGATCCACAGATCCATGGTGCAAAAACACTGCTCCAAGCTGATTTTACCCAGCCAGTATCGGAAGTATTCCACATTATATCTGAAGGAGTCAAGTTCATCCAGTACCTGATGATAAAACGGAAAGAAAAAAATGCTTTATAGAGTGTGAAAGGCTCAGGCACAGGTCACAGCATAATTAAAGGGCAAGAGGCTCCCATTAGAAGATGCGACGCCAGCAAGTAGGGCTCTTTAGAAAGTTTCTAAGAGTTGAAGTATCTTAAACACTGTCTTATTTCCCATCACTCCCTCCTGTTTAACATTTCCAGCATTTGGTTTTCTCCTGAACAGTGCAGAACATCCTTGGCTTGAGTTGCACAATCCGGATCTAGATGAAAAACCAAACAGATCATTTGGAGTAGGCCTTCTCCACCTTGTGGATTAGTGACATCAGCTAAATCGTATTTTATTTCTCTACAAAACTAATCATATTACTTCTATGGATTATATACCATCAACTTCCACCTCAGTGTTCCTTGGGAAATGTATCCTTTGATTTTAATGAAATTTCTCACTCCTTCAAAGCATAAACAAAAGATGTTAAATGAAAGCAAATCAGTACCAAAATACAGATTCACACTAAACTGTAACTTTTAAGGTATAATGCTATGGCCCAAGGTTGTTTTCATTCTCAAGGAAGGTTTACACAATACTAAAGCACTTTATCTAGTTTTGCTACAAGGACACTACCCTTATTGCTACTCCGCAGTCAGTCCTCTGAGTGCCAGAATACTGTGTTTGATGATGCCAACTGAGTCTTCAAGAAGCTTTTTATAATAAGGATTCACTGTGAGAGGGGAAAGGTGAGGAAGAAGCATGAACTTACACTTACGACATTCCTACATTTACTGGAGTTTTTACAGTCACATTTTAAATTTAATTGCGACCATGTCACTTAACCAGGACACTGGGAGCAATTGCAAGGTTTACCTGCCACTGGTTGCAAATCCAATGCCATAACTGCTGTGGGACTGCACCACCATTTTTGGAAAGCCTGTACTTCCACTAGTAAAACCAATTATCATTGGGTCTTGGCTCCTTGTCTTGACACATTTATGGTCAGCAGATGCTACCCTTCAAAAGAAACAGTATATGACAGTTACTGCATGTAGGTTTTCATGAAGAAAGCAGTACTTCTTAGGGTTTAGGAAATAAACAGGAAAACGGCCTCAGACTGTATGATCTCACTAAATAAAGAGTTGCATCAAACACCACAGGTAAGAGTTACAGAGCACATTTTGCTAGTCATAAGTGTGCTCTGTATGCTGTAACTTTCAAGATATGAGCACCTACAGCATATTCCAGTGACTTTGTTTGCAGCTATTTTGCAAGGGCACCCAGGGTGCTTGTTACAGAACAAAACCAACTTCTATCTCAACACATATTGTCTCACAATATGAAGTCAATGGGGGCCAAATTCAGTCTCTCATGCCAGGTCCTAAACATGTACTATACCATTTATGTTCAAGAGACTGAGGAACAATTCAGATTGTCTGGGCTACCAACATAGCAAAGGGAAGAAGTAACTGATCCCAGGGTAGCTGAGCTCTAAAAGCTGGCAATGGGCACCTTCTCATTGAATTCAAGAGGCATTAGGCTGGGCTCTAGAAGACAAGCCTGAAACAACTGCAAGATCAGTACTCTGTGTGCTTGTCCTGTGATCACAGAAGCAAAGAGCTTTTACAAACTGGCAGGCCGCTGAATAAAACAGAAAGATCTGAATATAGCTCCCAAGAAGCATGTGTGCGTGGGTTTGCACTTAATGCAGTGATTACAGCAAGTTGGCAGAGGGGTGCAAAAATGTATTTCATTTGGATTCTGGAAATTAATTAAAAAATTCAGCAATGTCACCTGATACAGCTTCTTTCACCTCACAGGGGTAACAGTGTAACAGCTGGATACTCACGCAAAGAGTTCTTTGAGGTTCAGCCACCCATCTCTGCTTCCTTTGGCTACAATTAGTTTGCTTTTCAGAAACTGGCAGTCAGGTATGACCGATTCCACTGCAGGTGCCAGCGTGTCATTGGTAATGATGCACTTGGCCTTTGAAGTCTGGAGTCGGTATAAGATGTCTTTGGATGTTAATTGAGATGTTCCTGAAATAAAGACAATTCCTGGAAAAAAGCAACAAGCAATTTAGAAAATTGACCATTTGTCTTTATTACATTCATCCCAGACACAGAAAAGCTGAGCAATTTCTTATTCTCTGAGAAATAGGAGTCAAGTATAATTCATATTTGAAGGCAGAGCTTGGGTGAATTTGTGGCCTAGAAATAACCTGGGATTATCTGGCTCTAAAAGACCTTCAAACCCTGCAACACTGATGTTAAGTTTTGTGTCATCCATATTAACGGTATCTAGATCATGAGTAAGATGCAGACTTAGAGTGGTTTTGAGCATTTCCTTCATGATTTATAACTCAGGAAGGAAGTGTTATCAACCCCTTTATTAAGTATATGAAGATGACCAGCATACGGATTATATTTACATCTGGAATAAAGCCATTATCCATTTCAATAAGGAATTAATACATCTTGAGATGGGAAAAATAGATTGAGTCAGGCAGCTTACATAGACTGCTCAGTCAACAAATCCCTCAAGCTTGGATTCATTTTGCAATGGGAACAAACCTAAGTTTGGATACTGACTACAATGTGACTGAAATCACATTGACAGTGGCTGAATGTCAATTTAGTGCACTTCTATGCACTTTAGTGCATTTCTATATCCTCCTTTTCCCAAGGATTTCAACAGAATTGACCTATACTGATTACAGTCTTCATGCACCTTCAGAGATGTCTACCAAATTTTACAACTGGGAAATGGAGACACTGAGATACTGAATGCTACTCCCACACCATAGTCCAAAAAAATCTTGGATAAGATAGAATTGGATTCTCTGAGCCTTAACCCCATTTACGACCACAAAATCACAGAGCTTAAGTGGGGCAAAAATACTTGATCATGTCCCTGTTGATATTAAATTGCTTTACTGCGGATGCTTAGCGCTCTAAAAATGCAATGGGTTAAATTCTGCCAAAGAATTTGCAAAACTGTAATAGCAGAGCAAAAAAATATTGTACTGAATTCTTAACCAGTCTGGTCATATAACTTACTGCATTAAAACTGTTCATACTGATAACCTATCTGGTCAAACCTGGCCTTAGATTATAGCCATTCAACCTTCAATGGCTTCAACTAAGAAGGTGTTTAACTGGACCATGTCTGTTCAGCACCTAGTGCAGTGTTGCTTTGGTTCCTGTGTGGGTGCTGCCAATTCCCCCTCTATGCAAAAGCTGAACTGTATTTGGCACAGCAGCATATTCCTGCTTACATTTTTTTTAAAATTTAATTTAGTGTACTTTTCATATCTTCTATTTATTTTTTTCTGCATCCAAGAGATCAGTAAAGTCACTCACCTGTTCGCATACAGGCTACATACAGTAGCCACCATTCAGGAACACGAGGCAGTACTACTATAACTCTGTCTTCTCTCTGCAAACCACATGCCTCAGAAAGTATATTAGCTGCTTTCCTTGAAAGAAATCCCAGCTCTTCAAAGCTCCACTTTACCTCTTCTCCCTCATCATTTACCCACCAAAAAGCTGGATTTGCTGTTTGTCTTCCAACCTAGAATGCAACAGAAGACAAACCTTAAAATGTTTCATGTCTATCTAAAATAACTCCAGATAACCAATTCACCCCTGGTAACTAGTGTCTTAAAGTGATACCCATATTTCTCACAAAGAAAATAAAGCACTGCATTCTAATCTGCAGCTTATACTATCCAGTACCCATCAGGAAAATTGATTTGTATCATCTGAGATTTGTTCCCATGTCTATGAAGTACAAGAAAAATACTACCTTTTCCAGTCGTGACCACTCATCTAAGACATCACTTGCAAAGTTGAAATATTCTGGCAGTTCTTTTTTACACTGGTTTATAGAGTCATAATAAGAAATAATCTGAGAGGTAAAATGCCTGTTGCATCCATGGAATAACCTGCAAGGTGATCCAAGAATCCGCAAACACTGAGGAATCCATGATTTAACAAATGTCCTCATGACCAATGATGTTTTAACAGACAATGGGGGAAAAAATCAGATGCACACCTGCAGGAATCAGTCATCTGAAATGAAAGAAAACACATTTAAAATCAGCCACGTATTGGATGCTGCCTACTTTGTGACACTGGACAAATTAATGCAAGCCAGCTTCAATAAATAGGTTGTTTGTGTCTCTCCTCATTTGATCCCATTATTTTATGTGATTTGTAAAATAAGTGTTTCTCCATTTCTGGCAAAGAGATCTTGTGCTGTTTTTGTCATTATAATCTTTGCCCTCTACTTGGCCAGCTGATGAATGAATCTCATATCTCTGAACTTTCACTTGCCAGTCCTTTTCTGAATATCTATCTCCTGATTCCTGCAGATTTTAGATTTTATTTTGCCTGCATACAGAAATAAAATGCCACTAGCTATAGAAAGTGTTCTGAGGACACTTTATGACCTTGATTTAAGTCTCTGTAACTATGCAGTGTCTTAAACACACACTAGATGGCGATTCACACTGATCTTAGACACCAATAAAACTGATGAATCTAATTTATTTCCTTGTGAGTTCTAGTTTCAGTTGGGGCATGGAATAAATACAAAATAAACACTAGTCAATGAAAGGTGAAATGTCAAAGACTTCCATTTGCTTTGCACTTCAGCTGAAGTGTGCAACTTGGAAAATGATACATGTTGTAAAATAAACTTGCAAAGAAAATTCCAGCATTTTCAGTTCCTCCTAGTCTTTCCTACTCACCATACTGGTACATGTGGAAGAGACAAAACTGATGATACTGAAGTTATTTAAAGCCCAGTCTTGTAAGTCAATAAAACTGGATCTTTACTCACACATGCAGAATCTTCTGATAAACTTGGTTTGAGTGTAATCAATTTCTTGATGCTTTTAAACCCTTCTGTGGCATTACCTTCTCCTTATTTAATAGCACATACCTTTCAAACATGGATACTGCACAGTTACTTTCATTATGTATTGCAAGTGTAGATCTTGTAACAGGTTAAAGCATTCAATGCCAATAAGTAACAGTGTCACCACTCTAAAATCACTCTATTTGTAAGGCAAAACAGAAATGCAAATAGAAGGTGCTCACATGCGAGGCATTTATCAATGGCTCTCGATCATACAGCGATTTCCAGGGTGTGGGCAGTAACCAAGCAGAAGGCCCAAGAATTGTACTTATCCTGCATTCAGTGTTTCCTGCTTGACCAGCCTGTGACTTCTGCAAAAGGCAGATTTTCCATATACCTCTCAAAAACTCTAAAGCACACAATGAAGGGGCTAGAACTAGTCAGCACTGATGAAGAAATGTGCAGAAATGTGACCTAATCTGCTGTATGCCCAAATCAAAACACTGCACGCCATCAGTTTCAATTTTCTGTTCAGCTCTGCTAAATCCCACTCCTTTCCTTATTGCAAATCTGACGGAAACTGCAGTTTCCTTCCAGGACATAGAGGCTAGAAGTCCTATCCAAAATAGTGCCCATTTCTTAGTAGGAGATTTCCAAATGGCTTTTGCATTGGCTGTTACTTGTTTTAGCGGCAGAAAGAGGAAAATCAGCTTCCTAAGCAAATAGTTTTGTCATTCTACCGGTGTTCTGGGAGCCTCAGGCTGTCTTCTGAGCTTACAACACAGCCTGTTGAGGTAAGACAGGCCTTGATAGGTTTTCCCTGTACTTCCAGAAGATGCTTTTTAACAGTCCTAGAATGCTACTTACAGGGCATCTTTGGAAAGGAGCCTGTTAGAAAGAGAAAAAGACCACAAAGTCAAACAGGAGACTCTTATCTTTCTGCCCTTTTCTTTTGTTTAGTACCTGATTACTGCATCTATATTTATGTGTGATTTTATCTTGCAAGCAGCCTGAATACATTGCTCCCTCTGATTTCATTATGCACCCTGTGCAAGTGCTCATAGGACACATCTCAAGGTACATTGCAACCTAAAGCCTTCGAGATTGAGATGAAAGAGTTCACTTGAGACCCAACCCCACTCACACCAGACATGAAAACAACCTAAATTGAAGCTATATGCCACCCAACATCCTTCACCCCCAATAAATGGGGACTACCACATCAACCATCATTAGGAACACTCCATCCTTTAGCCTAAAGGCATGAAGGAACAAAGCAGCACTTAACTGCTCCAGAAGAGAAAGCAAGAGTCATCATTGGAGGCAATTTCTTCAACTATTAATTCCGTTCTACCGATCCAGACCCACCTGTCCTTGTCTGTACCAACAAAACCACCACCAAAATACCTGGTCTCCACCTGAGAGGCTACCACTTTGGGTGTACAGTTCACAAATTTCAGCACAGTGTAAGGATTAAAGAAAGGGTTTCTGCTACAATTACAAACTGGCAAGGATTTACAGAGATAACTATTTCTTAGTAAATGGTGCCTCAATATTTTTTGTAAGATACCTCTTAAAATGTTCTGGAAAGACCAGCCAGGGAGGCCTCATAGTTCACAGACATAGCTGATGACTACCCTAAGAATGAAATATCTGTCTAAGAATGAAAAGAGCACTTAGTGCCTTCAGCTTGCTCCACAGGTATTAGCTGCATGAAATCGTGCTATCACTGAAAACCAATGGCAAATCTCTGGTTTAACCCACAAATACGTTACTTGAGCTACAACTTGCCACTTGCCATCCTTAGCAGAGATGGGAGCCTCATAGACAAGGCACTGAAGAAACATAAACATTAAAATTACACATGCAAAGCAATGGGAGTTTTTCCCTGACTACAGCATGCTCTGAAATAGATCCATAATCAGATAGCTCAGACATCCAAATATTCAGCAGAGGAGCAGCCCTCAAACACTGCTCCAGGTACCACATTTACTGTTTTGTCTGCAGCTCTGCACTAGGTAATGGTGGTACAAGCAGGCTGTCTAGAGAAGTGCACTACAAATAGAATGGTGCTTCTGCAGATAAGGAACAGTAAATTCACCTTCCTCACACATACTTCTTTTCCAGACACTGCTGAAGTCATTAACTATATTAATCTACCCGTGGAAAGGTGCAGTTGGCTCCACTGGTGATAGACTCCATTATCAACCTGTCGTGGTTTAAGCTTAGTCGTAAATTAGAAAAGCATGTAGCCTGCTTGTTTTCCCCCCACAACCTGTCCTTCC